>ML104150.1:234622-334122 GCA_003697995.1 Taxidea taxus jeffersonii
TGTGTGTGTGTGTGTGTGTGTGTGTGTGTTTGTACATACCACATCTTCTTTATCCATTCATCTGTCAATGGACATCTGGGCTCTTTCCATAATTTGGCTATTGTGGACATTTTTGCAATAAACATTGGGGTGCAGGTGCCCCTTTGGATCACTGCATTTGCATCTTTGGTGTAAATACCCAGTATTGCAATTGCTGTGTTGTAGGGTAGCCCTATTTTCAACTTTTTGAGGAACTTCCATACTGTTTTCCAGAGTGGCTGCACCAGCTTGCATTCCCACCAACAGAAAGTTTTCCCCTTTCTATGCACCCTTGCCAACATCTATTGTTTCCCGACTTGTTAATTTTAGTCATTCTGACTGGTGTGAAGTGGTAACTCATTGTGGTTTTGATTTGTATTTCCCTGATGCTGAGAGATGTTGAGCACTTTTTCATGTGTCTGTTGGCCATTTGGATATCTTCTTTGTAGAAATGTCTGTTCATGTCTTCTGCCCATTTCTTGATTAGATTATTTGTTCTTTGGGTGTTGAGTTTGATAGATTCTTTATAGATTCTGGATACTAGCCCTTTATCTGATATGTCATTTGCAAATATCTTCTCTCATTCTGTCAGCTATCTTTTGGTTTTGTTGACTGATTCCTTTGCTGTGCAAAAGCTTTTTATCTTGATGAAGTCCCAATAGTTTATTTTCGCTTTTGCTTCTCTGGCCTTTGGAGATGTTGTCTACCAACAAGTTGCTGCAGCCAAGGTTGAAGAGGTTGCTGCTGTGTTCTCCTCTAGGATTTTGATGGATTCCTGTCTCATATTTAGGTCTTTTATCCATTTTGAGTCTATTTTTGTGTATGGTGTAAGGAAATGGTCCAGTATCTTTCTTCTGCATGTGGCTGTCCAATTTTCCCAATACCATTTGTTGAAGAGACTGTCTTTTTTTTTCCATTGAATATTCTTTCCTCCTTTGTCAAATATTAATTGACCATAGAGTTGAGGGTCCATTTCTGGGTTCTCTTGTGAATGTTTTATTTATTTATTTATTTTTTAAGATTTTATTTTTATTTATTTGACAGACAAAGATCACAAGTAGGCAGAGAGGCAGGCAGAGAGAGAGAGGAAGGGAGGCAGGCTCCCTGCTGAGCAGAGAGCCTAATGTGGGGCTCGATCCCAGGACCCTGGGATCATGACCTGAGCCGAAGTCAGAGGCTTTAACCCACTGAGCCACCCCGGTGCCCCATGAATGATTTTTTAATGTATTGTTGGTTATGGTTTACTATTTTTTTTTTTTGAGGATTTCTCCACCAATATTCATCAGAGATATTGGCCTGTAGTTTTCTTCTTTTGTAGAGTCTTCCTCTGGTTGTGTTATCATCATAATCCTGGTCTTGTAGAGTGAATCTGGAAGCTTCTTTCCTCGTCTACTTTTTTGGAATAATTAGAGAAGAATAGGTATTAGTCTTTCTTTAAATGTTTGGTAGAGGGGTGCCTGGGTGGCTCAATCTGAAATCTCTTGATTTCAATCTCATGTCACGATTTCAGGGTTGTGAGATTGAACCCCTCATTAGGCTCTGCATTGAACATAGAGCCTTCTTAGGATTCTCTCTCGCCCTCTGCCCCTCCCACTTTTCTCTCTCTCTCTTTCTCTCAACAAAAAAATGTTTGGTAGAATTCATCTGTGAAAACATCTGGTCCTGGATTTTTGTTTGTTAGGAGTTTTTTGATTACCAATTCAGTAGGGTTTGTTTTTTTTTAAATCATTAATTGCTAGTAATTGGTCTGTTCAAATTTTCTATTTGTTCTTGGTTTGTTTTGGAAGGTTATGTGCTTTTAGGGATTTATCTATTTCTTATAGGTTGTCCAATTTGTTGGCATATAATTTTTCATAATATTTTCTTATAATCCTTTGCGTTTATATGGTGTCAGTTGTTCTTTTTCCTCTTTCATTTCTGATTACTTGAGTCTTCTCTCTTTTCTTCTTAATGAATATGGCTAAAGATTTATCAATCTTGTTTATCTTTTCAAAGAATCATATCCTGGTTTCATTGATCTGTTCTATTGTTTTTTTAGTCTCTTATTTATTTCTGCTCTAATCTTTATTATTTCCTTCTTTCTACTGGCTTTGGGCTTTCTTTGTTCTTTTCGTTTCTTCTACCTCCTTTATGTGTAAGATTAGTTTGTTTATTTGACACCTTTCTTACTTCTTAAGGTAGGCATGTATTATCATACTCTTTCCTTACAACAGTTTTTGCTCTTCTCAGATTTTGGATCATTGTGTTTTCATTTTCATTCGTCTTCATATTTTCTTTTATTTCCTTTTTGATTTCTTGGTTGACCCTTTCATGGCTTAGCAGCATGTTATTTAGCCTCCATGTATTTGTGTTTTGTTTTTTTTTTTAGTTAGTACTTTTTTTATTTTAATTTTTTTTTAATTTTTATTTAAACATATAATGTAACCCCACCACCCTCTCCCAACACCCCTACCCCCACCCCCTCAGTTTCTTTTATGACATTAAGAGTCTCTTTTGGTTTGTCTCCCTCCCGATCCCATCTTGCTTCATTTATTCTTTTCCTACCCCTTTAACCCCCACCCCCGTTGCATCTCCACTTCCTCATATCAGGGAGATCATATGATAGTTTTCTTTCTCTGATTGACTTACTTCGCTAAGCATAATACCCCCTAGTTCCATCCATGCCATTGCAAATGGCAAGATTTCATTTCCTTTGATGGCTGCATAGTATTCCATTGTATATATATACCACTTCTTTTTATCCATTCATCTGTTGATGGACATCTAGGTTCTTTCCATAACTTAGCTAATGTGGACACTGCTGCTATAAACATTCAGGTGCACATGCCCCTTTGGATCACTACGTTTGTATCTTTAGGGTAAATACCCAGGAGGGCAATTGCTGGGTCATAAGGTAGCTCTATTTTCAATTTTTTGAGGAACCTCCATGCTGTTTTCCAGAGTGGTTGTACCAGCTTGCATTCCCACCAACAGTGTAGGAGGGTTCCCCTTTCTCCACATCCTCGCCAGCATCTGTCATTTCCTGAGTTGTTAATTTTAGTCATTCTGACTGGTGTGAGGTGGTATCTCATTGTGGTTTTGATTTGTATTTCCCTGATGCCCAGTGATGTGGAGCACTTTTTCATGTGTCTGTTGGCCATCTGGATGTCTTCTTTGCAGAAATGTCTGCTCATGTCCTCTGCCTATTTCTTGATTGGATTATTTGTTCTTTGGGTGTTGAGTTTGCTAAGCTCTTTATAGATTTTGGATACTAGCCCTTTATCTGATATGTCGTTTGCAAATATCTTCTCCCATTCTGTCAGTTGTCTTTTGGTTTTGTTGACTGTTTCCTTTGCTGTGCAAAAGCTTTTGATCTTGATGAAGTCCCAATAGTTCATTTTTTCCCTTGCTTCCCTTGCCTTTGGCGTTGTTCCTAGGAAGAAGTTGCTGCGGCTGAGGTCGAAGAGCTTGCTGCCTGTGTTCTCCTCAAGGATTTTGATGGATTCCTTTCTCACGTTGAGGTCCTTCATCCATTTTGAGTCTATTTTCGTGTGCGGTGTAAGGAAATGGTCCAATTTCATTTTTCTGCATGTGGCTGTCCAATTTTCCCAACACCATTTGTTGAAGAGGCTGTCTTTTTTCCATTGGATATTCTTTCCTGCTTTGTTGAAGATTAGTTGACCATAGAGTTGGGGGTCTATTTCTGGGCTCTCTATTCTGTTGCATTGATCTATGTGTCTGTTTTTGTGCCAGTACCATACTGTCTTGATGATGACGGCTTTGTAATAGAGCTTGAAGTCTGGAATTGCGATGCCACCAACTTTGGCTTTTTTTTTCAATATTCCTTTGGCTATTCGAGGTCTTTTCTGGTTCCATATAAATTTTAGGATTATTTGTTCCATTTCTTTGAAAAAATTGGATGGGATTTTCATAGGCATTGCATTAAATGGGTAGATAGCTTTAGGTAACATAGACATTTTCACAATATTTATTATTCCAATCCATGAGCATGGAACATTTTTCCATTTCTTTGTGTCTTCCTCAATTTCTTTCATGAGTACTTTATAGTTTTCTGAGTATAGATTCTTTGCCTCTTTGGTTAGGTTTATTCCTAGGTATCTTATGGTTTTGGGTGTAATTGTAAATAGGATTGACTCCTTAATTTCTCTTTCTTCTGTCTTGTTGTTGGTGTAAAGAAATGCAACTGATTTCTGTGCATTGATTTTATATCCTGACACTTTACTGAATTCCTGTACAAGCTCTGGCAGTTTTGGAGTGGAGCCTTTCGGGTTTTCCACATATAGTATCATATCATCTGCAAAGAGTGATAGTTTGACTTCTTCTTTGCTGATTTGGATGCCTTTAATTTCTTTTTGTTGTCTGATTGCTGAGGCTAGGACTTCTAGTACTATGTTGAATAGCAGTGGTGATAACGGACATCCCTGCCGTGTTCCTGACCTTAGCGGAAAAGCTCTCAGTTTTTCTCCATTTAGAATGATATTTGTGGGGGTTTTTCATAGATGGCTTTGATAATATTGAGGTATGTGCCCTCTATCCCTACACTTTGAAGAGTTTTGATCAGGAAGGGGTGCTGTACTTTGTCAAATGCTTTTTCAGCATCTATTGAGAGTATCATATGGTTCTTGTTCTTTCTTTTGTTAATGTATTGTATCACATTGATTGATTTGCGGATGTTGAACAAACCTTGCTGCCCTGGAATAAATCCCACTTGGTCATGGTGAATAATCCTTTTAATGTACTGTTGGATCCTTAACCGACTGAGCCACCCGGGCGTCCCTGTACTGTTGGATCCTATTGGCTAGTATTTTGGTGAGAATTTTTGCATCTGTGTTCATCAAGGATATTGGTCTCTAATTCTCTTTTTTGATGTGATCCTTGTCTGGTTTTGGGATCAAGGTGTTGCTGGCCTCATAAAATGAGTTTGGAAGTTTTCCTTCCATTTCTATTTTTGGAACAGTTTCAGGAGAATAGGAATTAATTCTTCTTTAAATGTTTGGTAGAATTCCCCTGGGAAGCCATCTGGCCCTGGGCTTTTGTTTGTGTGGACATTTTTGATGACTGTTTCAAATTCCTTACTGGTTATGGGTCTATTCAGGTTTTCTATTTCTTTCTGGTTCAGTTTTGGCAGTTTATATGTCTCTAGGAAAGCATCCATTTCTTCCAGATTGTCAAATTTGTTGGCTAGAGTTGCTCATTATATGTTCTTATGATTGTTTGTATTTCTTTGGTGTTGGTTGTGATCTCTCCTCTTTCATTCATGATTTTATTTATTTGGGTCCTTTCTCTTCTCTTTTTGATAAGTCTGGCCAGGGGTTTATCAATCTTATTAATTCTTTGAAAGAACCAGCTCCGAGTTTCATTGGCTTGTTCTATTGTTTTTTTGGTTTCTATTTCATTGATTTTTGTTTTGATCTTTATTATTTCTCTTCTCCTGCTGGGTTTAGGCTTTCTTTGTTGTTCTTTCTCAAGCTCCTTTAGGTGTAGGGTTAGGTTGTGTATTTGAGACCTTTCCTGTTTCTTGAGAAAGGCTTGTATCGCTATGTATTTTCCTCTCAGGACTGCCTTTGCTGTGTCCCACAGATTTTGGACCATTGTGTTTTCATTATCATTTGTTTCCATGATTTCTTTCAATTCTTCTTTAATTTCCTGGTTGACCCATTCATTCTTTAGAAGGATGCTGTTGAGTCTCCGTGTATTTGGACTCTTTCCAAATTTTCTCTTGTGATTGAGTTCTAGCTTCAGAGCATTGTGGTCTGAAAATATGCAGGGAATGATCCCAATCTTTTGATACCGATTGAGACCTGATTTATGACCCAGGATGTGATCTATTCTGGAGAATATTCCATGGGCACTAGAGAAGAATCTGTATTCTGTTGCTTTGGGATGGAATGTTCTGAATATATTTGTGATGTCCATCTGGTCCAGTGTGTCATTTAAGGCCTTTATTTCCTTGTTGATCTTTTGCTTGGATGATCTGTCCATTTCAGTGAGGGGAGTGTTAAAGTCCCCTACTATTATTGTATTCTTGTCAATGTGTTTCTTTGATTTTGTTATTAATTGGTTTATATAGTTGGCTGCTCCCATGTTAGGGGCATAGATATTTAAAATTGTTAGATCTTCTTGTTGGACAGACCCTTTGAGTATGATATAGTGTCCTTCCTCATCTCTTATTATAGTCTTTGGCTTAAAATCTAGTTGATCTGATATAAGGATTGCCACCCCAGCTTTCTTCTTGATGTGCATTAGCATGGTAAATTGTTTTCCACCCCCTCACTTTCGATCTGGAGGTGTCTTTGGGTCTAAAATGAGTTTCTTGTAGGCAGCATATTGATGGGTTTTGCTTTTTTATCCATTCTGAAACCCTGTGTCTTTTGATTTGGGCATTTAGCCCATTTACATTCAGGGTAACTATTGAAAGATTTGAATTTATTGCCATTGTATTGCCTGTAAGGTGATTGTTATTGTATATTGTCTCTGTTCCTTTCTGATCTAATACTTTTAGGGTCTCTCTTTGCTTAGAGGACCCCTTTCAATATTTCCTGTAGAGCTGGTTTGGTGTTAGGAAATTCTTTCAGTTTTGTTTGTCCTGGAAGCTTTTTATCTCTCCTTCTATTTTCAATGATAACCTAGCTGGATATAGTATTCTTGGCTGCATGTTTTTCTCGTTTAGTGCTCTGAATATATCATACCAGTTTTTTCTGGCCTGACAGGTCTCTGTGGATAAGTCTGCTGCCAATCTAATGTTTTTACCATTGTATGTTACTGACTTCTTGTCACGGGCTGCTTTCAGGATTTTCTCTTTGTCGCTAAGACTTGTAAATTTTACTATTAGATGACGGGGTGCGGACCTATTCTTATTGATTTTGAGGGGGATTCTCTGCACCTCCTGGATTTTGATGCTTGTTCCCTTTGCCATATTGGGGAAATTCTCTATAATAATTCTCTCCAATATACCTTCTGCTCCCCTCTCTCTTTCTTTCTTCTTCTGGAATCCCAATTATTCTAATGTTGTTTCGTCCTATGGTATCACTTATCTCTCGAATTCTCCCCTCGTGGTCCAGTAGTTGTTTGTCTCTCTTTTGCTCTGCTTCTTTATTCTCTGTCATTTGGTCTTCTATATCACTAATTCTTTCTTCTGCCTCATTTATCCTAGCAGTAAGAGCCTCCATTTTTTATTGCACTTCATTAATAGCTTTTTTTATTTCAACTTGATTAGATTTTAGTTCTTTTATTTCTCCAGAGAGGGCTTTTATTTCTCCGGACAGCGTTTCTCTAATATCTTCCATGTCTTTTTCGAGCCCGGCTAGAACCTTGAGAATCGTCGTCCTGAATTCCAGATCTGACATATTACCAATGTCTGTATTGATTAGGTCCCTAGCCTTGGGTACTGCCTCCTGTTCTTTTTTTTGTGGTGAGTTTTTCAGCCTTGTCATTTTGTCCAGATAAGAATATATGAAGGAGCAAATACTAAATTACTTTTAGTAATACTAAAAGAGTGGCAAAGACCGCAGGAAGATGTGCTTTAACCAAATCAGAAGAGACCCCAAATCGTGGGGGGAGGGGTGGAAGGGTGTAAAAAGAAGTTCAGAAAAGAGAAAAAAATATTAAAAAGAACACAAATAAAGAAAAAATATAAAAGAAGAAAAAAATATATATATTAGACTGGTGACTAGAACAGGGTCACCCACTTAATTTTGGGAGTATTTTGGTTTCTTAGAAGAAACTACCTCCCAGAATTTTAAAGAATGAAAAACATATATAAGGGTAAACACAATGAAGGGATGGAATATGACTATAAAGATGAAAAAAATTTTTCTTTTAAATTTCTAACAAAGGAGTTTATAAGGTAAGTTGTTAGAATAAAAAAAAGAAAGTGGAGAGACCTTGCTTGGGCTGGAGACTAGATGAAGCCCAGTGCTAGATTTAGGGTGCATTTTGATCTATTAGATGAAGTTGTACCCCAAATTTTTTAGAAGAAAAAAGCCCTATGTGTATACAAAGAATAAAGTTAGATGTAATGAAGGATAAAATATGACTATAATAAAGGTACAAAAAAGAATTTTTAAGAGATTTACTAAGATAAACTAGTTAAAAAACGTTTAAAGAGGAAGAGGTAAAAGTTAGCAGAAGTGGAAAAAAAATTTAAAAAATTAATTAACTTTGCAAGACTAAAAATTCTGGGGAGCAAGCCATGAATTCCATGCTTTGCTTTCTCCTCCTCTGGAATTCCTCTGTTCTCCTTGTTAAGTGAACTTGGTCTTGGCTGGATTTCTTGTTGATCTTTGGGGGAGGGGCCTGTTGTAGTGATTTTTAAGCGTCTCTGCCCCAGGTGGAATTGCAACGCCCTTACCAGGGGCCAGGCTAAGTAATCCGCTCAGGTTCGCTTTCTGGAGCTTTTGTTCCCTGAATGGTTTCCGTAGAGTTCCGGAGGACAGGAATGAAAATGGCGGCCTCCCAATCTCCAGCCCGGAGGAGCCGAGAGCTCGGGGCCCCACTCTTCAGTGCGCCTTCAGAGAAAAGCGCTTAATCACTCCGGTCTCCCTGGCCTCCAGCCGGGCTTGGAGAAAATCGCACGCAATCACTGCCGTCTCAGTGGCCTCTGGTTGTGCTCCAAGGTCACCCAGCCTAAGACCAAGCATCTCTGTCTCTGGCACACAGCCCCACCTGGAGTCTCCAAACCCCACAGATCCCTGGGCTCTCCCAGGTCGGAGTCTCCCCGGATCTTGTGGCGACCCCACGCACAGACCACCAGCCTGTGTTACAGATTACGGCTCTAGGAAACCACGAGTTGAGAGCTCACTCCTCGGCTTTGTCTCCGCAGCTGACTTCCCCGCTCTAATACCTGTGAGCTCTGCGACACTCAGACACCCCCGATCCTTCTGTGACCCCGTGGGACCTGAGGTCACGCTGTCCCCGCGAGGTCTTCACCCCAGTTTAGCCTCTGGAGTGATGTCCCTCCGTGGAGCAGACTTTTAAAAGTCCTGATTTTGTGCTCCGTTGCTCAGCCATTTGCTGGGAGCCGGCCCCTCCCCCCGGGGTCTATCTTCCTGTTGCTTTGGATTCACTTCTTCCTGGTCCTACCTTCCAGAAAGTGGTCAATTTTCTGTTTCTAGAATTGTTGCTCTTCTTCTCTTCGATCTCCTTTTGGATTTTAGATGTTCGGAATGGTTTGATAAGCTATCTAGCTGATCTCCTCCTGCCTGATGTTGTCTCAGCCTGCTACTTCTCCGCCATCTTGACTCCTCCTCCCATGTATTTGTGTTCTTTCCAGATTTTTTTCTTGTGATTGAGTTCTAGTTTCATATTGTTGTAGTCAAAAAGATCTGATAAGATTTCAGACTTTTTAAAATTTATTGATACTTATTTTCTGACCTAATATGTGATCTACTCTTGAAAATGTTCCCTATGCACTTGAAAAGAATGTGTATATTGCTATTTTTGGATGGAATGTTCTGAATATATCTGTTAGGTCCATCTGGTCCAATGTGTCATCAAAAGCACTATTTCCTTGTTGATTTTCTGTCTGGGTGATCTATCCATTGCTGGAAGTGGGGTGCTAAAGTCCTCTACTATTATTGTATTACTGTCAATTTCTTCCTTTATGTATGGTAATAGTTGCTTTATGTATTTAAGTACTTCCAGCTAGGGTGCATAAATCTTTACAATTTGTTATATTCTTTTTATTTTCTTTTTTTTTTCAGTGTTCCAAGATTCAGTTTTTATGCATCATACCCAGTGCTTCATGCAATCAGTACCCTCCTTAATACTCACCACCAGGCTCATCCAAACCCCCTCAACACTCTCCCCTCCAAAACCCTTAGTTTGTTTCTCAGAGTTCACAGTCTCTCATGGTTTGTCTCTCCCTCCGATTATATTCTTTTGTTAGATCATATAATCTTTGTCATTCTGTAGTGTCCTTCTTTGTCTCTTGTTGCAGCCTTTGTTTTAAAGTCTATTTTGTTTGACTTTCTAAGTATTGCTACCACAGCTTTCTTTTCGCTTCCACTACATGTTTTTCCATCCCTTCTCTTTCAGTCCATATGTATCTTTATGTCTGAAGTAGGTCTCCTCTAGGTAGCAGAGAGATGTGTTTTGTTTTTTAATTCATTTAGTTACTCTGTGTCTTTTGATTGGGGCATTTATATAATTTATATTCGAAGTAATTATTGATAGGTATGTGTTATTGCCATTTTGTTACTTTTTTTATGGTTGCTTTTGTAGTTCTTCTCTGTTTTTCTTCTTTTCTTGTTGTCTTTTGTGGTTTCATGGCTTTCTTTAGTTATATGCTTGATTTCTTTTCTCTTTATTTTTTGTGTCTCTTTTATAGGTTTTTGATTTATGGTTACTATTAGGTTCATATATAACATGCATATAGAAGTCTATATCAAGTTGGTGGTCACTTAAGTTTAAATCCATTCTAAAAGCCTTAAATTTTAACACACATCCCCAAATTTTATGTATATGATGTTATACTTTATATCCTTTTATTGTGTGAATACCTTGACTGATTTCTATAAATAGAATTGATTTTTCTGCTTTTATTCTTTAGGTCCTCTACTAGTTATTTGGGGATGTCTTAATTTTTTCTTCACTTTTGAAGTACAGTTTTGCTGGACATAGGATTCTTGGTTGACAGTTTTTTTTTCCCCACTCCCCTCCCCCCTTTTTTGGAGTCTTCTGGCCTCCAAAGATTCTGAGGGAAATCTGTTGATAATTTTATTGAGGTATGTCAATGTGATATGCCACTTTTCTTGCTGATTTCAAGATTTTCTCTTTGTCATTGTCTTTTGAAAGTTTTACTATAAAGTGTCTTCATGTTTGTTTCTGAGTTCATCCTCCTTATTTTTTTGAGCTTTGATTTTTATATTTATGTCTTTCATCAAAATTGGGAAGTTTTTAGCCACTATTTCTTCAAATATTTGCTCTGTCCTTTTCTCCTTCTTCTTCTGGGGTTCCCACTATGCATATGTTGATTCACTTGGTGGTGTCCCACAGGTTCCCTAAACTCTGCTTATTTTTCTTCAAATCCTTTTTCATTTTGTTCCTCAGACTAAATGATTTCCACTGCCTTATCTTCTAATTTTCAGATTCTTTTTTCTGGATGCTCAAACATGCTTTTTTAAATCCTTCTAGTGAGTTTTAAATTTTACTTATTGTATTTTTTACCTCCAGAATTACTGTTTTTTTTTTTTTAACAAAAGTTTTATTTGAGAGAGAGAGAGATTGAGCAAGAGAGGAAAGCACAAACAAGGGGAGGGGTAAAGGGAGAGGGAAAAGCAGACTCTCCACTCAGTGGCAAGCCCAACATGGGGCTCGATCCTGGGACCCTGGGATCATGACATTAGCCTCCCAGGCACCCCCAGATTACTTTTTGGCTTCTTTTTAGGCTTTCTATTATTGATATTTCTACTCCATTTTTTTCTTTTACTTCTTCCACATTATCTGTTTGTTCTTTGAGCTTCTTTAAAATAGTTGTTTTAGTCTTTATCTAGTAAATTTGTCCACATGTTTTTCAGGGACAGTGTCTGTTGATTTTTTTTTTTTTTTTTTGGTATGGGCTGTTCTTTCCTATTTCTTTGTATTTCTTATAATTTTTTTGTTGTTGTTTTTGAAAATTGGACTTTGAATCTAATAATCTTGTTAACTCTGGAGATCATATTCTGCTTTCATAGGATTTGCTGCTTTTGGTTTTTGGTTTTGTTCATTGCTTTTAAGAAAATGCCTTACACTATCTCTGTGCCAAGGATAATTCTGAGGTGTAAACTTAGGGTCATCTCAGGTCTTTTCTCAGTCTGCACCTTTTCTTGGGTGTGTATGATCACTCTCTAATTTTCCTTATATATTCAGTTGCTTTTGAATATTCTTGTCTTTAATGTCTGGATCCTGAATAGGAAAAAAGAGAAAAATGAAGAGGGGGGAAAAAGCATCAGCCCTTTAAGTCTCCTGGAAATCATTTTAGTCAGAGGGGCAGGACTTGCCACATGGGCAGAAATATAATAACAATGACTAGCCACCTCTTCATCTGTATCTTCATGATTAGAAGGAGCAATCAGTGTTGAGAGCACAGATTCCTGATATTAGCAGGTCAGGGTCCTTATTGCCCATCTTAGCTTCTGCAAGCTGTATACAGATTGTTCCAGAAACACACACATAGCTGCTTCTATGGAGCTAAGAGTGGGGGATGGAAAGTGCAACTGTGCTAAGAGCTAACAGTGACCAAAATTAACCATAATTTACTGTCAAAGCTTTCCTCTCTGGAAGTTGCAAGCCTTCAACTGACTGCAAGGTTCCAAAGTAGTTATATCAGGCAGATTCTGGTAGTGCAATTATTGTCTAGGTCAAGAGACAGATCCCTGGTGCTTCTTACTTCACCACCTCCTCAGAATCCTCTTCCAAGACCCAGGATTTTACATTTGGAAGTAATATGTTGTATAGTTAAATGGAAAAAACAAGATATAAAATTGTATGTGCAGTATAAACACATCTAGTTCAGACAACTACAGTATAAACTAAATACACAGGAAAGGGAAAGAAAAGAAATGTAAATGTGGTAGTCATCTTTGGCTTAAAGAGAAATTCCTTTTTCTTCTACTTTTCCGTATTTTCCATATTGAAAAATAAAACAGAATGAATTTACATAATAAACAGTGCATGGATGCTATGCCATAAAGCTATTCCTGGGGCACATGGTTCATATAAAACATGTGTATAGGTTTCCCATGGTGAGAAAGCTACATTGTCATTAACTCTGGGCTGGCACAGAGTAGGTACTCAATAAATATTTGTTGAATGAATGAATGATTACATGTGTGTGTATGTGTGGGTATGACTTGGCTCACAAAGAACCAAAAGCCTAGTATAGGTGAGGAGTTTTTTTAATGGAGTGTTACTGAAAATAAAAGCCTAGATTCTTCACTGTTGGCCCAGCATCAGTTGTTACTGGCCTCAGTGCATCCTTACAGGAGGAAGGTCTACACTGGGGAGAGATGGCTGCCTTTTTCAGTAAGCAGGAAGAACCCTGTGTACTGTAACTTTATCCTCCTGATACCCAGGAATAGCCTTGGCTAGAGAAGTTCCTGTCATTACAGATCTTCCAGGATGGGAGCTGTGGAAAAAAATTGCCAAACATATTTACTTTCTGAAAATCTCACCAGACAAGTTAAATGATTAAAAAAGGTCATCTGGCAATATCTTGGCTGGGTCAAGAAAATAACCCAACATCTTACATTCTTTCTAAGAGAGATTAGTAATTTTAGTTTGCTCTTTCACTTTGCTTTTTGGAGAATGGGATAGGGAATCAGTTTAAAGGGGAGAGAAAGTGGGGCACCTGGGTGGCTCAGTGGGTTAAAGCCTCTGCCTTCGGCTCAGGTCATGATCCCAGGGTCCTGGGATCGAGCCCTGCATCAGGCTCTCTGTTCCACGAGGAGCCTGCTTCCTCCTCTCTCTCTCTGCCTGCCTCTCTGCCTGCTTGTGATCTCTATCTGTCAAGTGAATAAATAGAATCTTAAAAAAAACTTTATTAAAGGGGAGAGAAAGAGTCATGGCCATTTGTCCACTTCATTTTGAAAGTCCAAAAAATTGAGGTGGTAAAATGTTAAAAGAGAAGCAGCTGAATTATCTCTGTTGTGATGCCTAACTGGTACTTATAATGGAAATGGGAAACAGAAATCAGGAGAAATTACTGGGCTTGCAGAGAGTTCAATTTTTCAATATTATTAAGGCATTTGAATTTTCTGAGTTACTATAGTTATTTGTCGCTATGACTTTAAAAGGTTTTTGTGAGTTTTGGAGAAAAAACTATTTGGTAAAGCTTTGGTCATTTCTCATCCCCTTCAGTATCTCTTCTGTTGACCAGGCTAGCATCCTTTTAAAAGGGTTAAAGGGAAAATATTGAAAACACATTCTTAAGAAAGGCTTCATCTCAGTCTTACCAACATCTAGTCTTCTAGTGATGTAAGATGTGGTTAAAAAAAATATCCACAAGCACTGTGTGTAGTGTCTAGATTAAGCATTTTTATGAGTAGGAGCCTTGCTATTCTTGTTTGCTATGTCTCAGCACCTGTAACAGTGCCCGCCACACAGGGATTCCCAGTGTTTGTTTACTGAATATCATTTATTTTCTGCCATATCTGTGGTTCTGAGCATCCAAGAGCACTCCAGTCTCCACCATAAGGTAAACAGGTGGTGACTTTCATTGTCTCCTAAAACCAGTGACCTTGCTTCTAGGTGATGTGCTTTATTGTGATAAGACTTGACAAAGGAGTCTGGGTGGGTTAGATCAGTAGGAAGAGAGTATGGAGGCCATCAGCTTTGTCTGAGGAGGTCCAAAAACTGGCATTTGGGGTGGATGTCAGGGTGGAAATTGTAGTCACTTATACTTATGGCACATTCCAATAGCAACATTAAGTGAGAAACCAGCACAGCCACTTAGGTATGGGAGATGAGAACTAAAAATCAGAAATGTGGTAGTTATGATGAATTTCAGTGATTGTTTTTAGTGGAAAAGCCCTGTGTGTTCTGGATGCCAATGTGGGGACATTTTACTGGCACTATATGGCTTCTGTGCCCAGGCTAGCCAGAATGGGCATCTGTGTTTCTATTCTGGAAGGAGGCCTGTCTTCTGCCCTCCCCATTTTCAGACTTCCCAGGCATATAGCACTTAGCAGATGGGAAAAGAAATACTCTTCTACCTTGGGGAGAATGGAACTCCACTAGGATATTCTATTCCTCATCCAAGCTTGAGATGCATACCTTTTAGAATTACCTGAACACTAACCTTTGGAAAGAGTTCACCTTTTTGTGACTTTAATAACAGGGATCTTTAGAAATTTTGTTTAGAAGAAAGACAAGGAAGGGTTCCCCTACCATGGAGTCTTAATCTTTAGCCCTATTCCTTGCACTGACTTTTGGTAATTCTTGTTGGACAATGTATGCTTGGGACAAAGAACTCCTAGAAATCAAAGAATCCTTGAAGTTTTCCAGAACTAATGTATGAGATCCAAGGGCTCTGTACTGGTCACAGCAGGTGTCCAGAACCTCAGGTACCTTCAAACCACCTGGAAGCAGAGCCATAGACAGGCTGCTGTTCTTAGGTACCCAGAATTAGTGAGCTAGTGCTCCCCCATGTATGGTCCTAAGTGGGACTCTAGGCATTCTCCCATGTGAGAATTGACCTGTCCTTCACTCCTATCTAGACTGAAGAACTCCTACCTACCAGTATGATTGCTTGACATTTGTTTCCATTGGTATACTGCAAAGCCAGTAAGGTCCCTGAGCCCTTACTTCAAGGGGACTTTTATTTCACTTGGTCTCTTGGCCCAGTTGTCAATTTGGAAAACTTGGTTGGGATGATTATATCAGCATCATCTGGGAAGATTTTAATAATGACAGATTTCTGGATCCTTCCTTGGAGATTATAATTCTGTATAAGAAGATGGAAGTTCTAGGGGCGCCTGGGTGGTTCAGTGAGTTAATGCCTCTGCCTTCGGCTCGGGTCATGATCTCAGGGTCCTGGGATCGAGCCCCACATCAGGCTCTCTGCTCAGCGGGGAGCCTGCTTCCTCCTCTCTCTCTGCCTGCCTCTCTGCCTACTTGTGATCTCTCTCTGTCAAATAAATAAATAAAAAATCTTTAAAAAAAAAAAAAGAAGATGGAAGTTCTGGAATTTGTATTTTTATCAAAGATTCTGATGTGAAACCAGTGTGTCTATGCCCCTCTCTTGGTACTTGGAATATTTGCCTGAGGAAAGCTGGAGCCAGGTTCTCTCAGCCCTGTTGCCATGTTGGTGGGGCACCAGGAACTTCAAAACCCTCCAGTGGTTTGACAAGAACTTTTACTTGGGCCATGGTCATCTTCAAGTAATGTCCATGTTTCTTTTCCCCTGGACACTGTCCTTATCTTATTGAGCCCTTCAAGGGCAGCTCCAAGGAGAAACTCTTTCAGTCCCATCTAATTGCTCTTGAGACAAGAAATCAGTTCTGCACGAGGTAGACAGGTTTTGATTCCTCTATTCCTCTCATCACAATCTACGCCTCTACTATCATTTCCTCTCAGGATCATGGACTGGTTGTATTTTCTTCTCAAGACCTTGGTGCATACTAGTGCTTCCCTTTGGGGAGCGAAGAGTTGGGCAGTGTCAGTCTAAAATCTTAGAATCCTGACTTTCAAGCATCTTATTTGTGATCTACAGTAAGAAATGCATTTTATATTGTGATTCTTTACAAACATACATACCTAAAAAAGTTATGCATAACACTATTAACTATCACTACTCCATTATCTATATTCTTCTGTTTAATTAAAATAAAGTAGACTAGCTTAGACCTGCAAAGTTATTTTTATTGCCCCACTAAGGGGGCCCAACCCATTTTTGAAAAAAAAGGAAGAAAAGAAAACAAAACTGCCATAAGGATTTTGAGATTGACCTATGCTTGAAATAAGGGGGTAGAGAGCATGAGAAAAAAAATTCAAGCTTTTAACAGATTGTTGGCCTGGTTATCTGCTCTTCAAGATATAGGACAATAATGCTAATTCAATACTTATTTGTTATAACATATCGGCAGTGCCCAAGGCAGCATATCTGGGAACTGCTGGCATGCTAGCCTTGACTAGGATCTGTGTCCAAATATTTTTTGTGGATTCTGCTATTGAAAAGGCTATAAAGAAAGAAACACATGCCAGACTGCAGGCCATAGTGACCAAAGGCACTTAATTTTCAACAAGAAGAGATTGAGAAACCTTTGTTAAGAATCCATATTGATTTCAGGGGCGCCTGGGTTGCTCAGTTGGTTAAGCATCTGCCTTCAGCTCAGGTCATGGTCCTGGAGTCCTGGGATCGAGTCCTGCATCAGGCTCCCTGCTACTTGGGGAGCCTGCTTCTCCCACTCCCCCTGCCTGCTGCTCCCCCTGCTTATGCGCCCTCTCTCTCTGTCAAATAAATAAATACAGTCTTTAAAGAAAAAAGAAGAATCCATATTGATTTCAAAGACCATTCCAATGGACTATATGCTGATATCATAGATTCCTTTTAATAATGGTTCAAATATAAGTAGGTGTAAAGGTCAATAGTTAAGATCCCAGGCTCAGGATTCAGGTAAAGTTTGATTTGGTCCCTGGCTCTGCCACTTAGCTTTGTGCTCTGGACAAGTTACTTAACCTCTCTGAGTTTAAGTTGTCTGATCAGTAAGATGGATGGGAAAGTGGAATTGACCTACCAGTAGGGATATTATGAGGATTCAATGAAAGAGCATAAAATGTTCAGCAGGGTGCATTTCACGGCAATGATTGTAACCCAATGGTGTTATTTGTGTCACATCAAATGCTGGATATAGTTTGGATAGTGGATTTGTTTTTACCTTCATTAGAATGGGTGGACCTCAGTTTGAGAACGTGTGGATAGGGCCCTTATCTAAGCTATCAGTATTATGCCACAATATTCCTGAGCAATTAGTTAGGCAGGATAGAGTGGCCAGTAAGACATGGCTAGGCTTCTCACACTCAGTCTGTCAATCCTGTGTTCAAAGATAGGGGGCAGCCTTGTTGCATTCCTGATGAAGCTTCTCCATCCACTTACAGATTATTATTATTTTTTTTTTTTTTAAGTAGGTTCCATGCCCCACGTGTTGCCCAGTGCAGGGCTCAAACTCACAACCCTGAAATCAATACCTGAGCTGAGATCAAGAGTTGAATGCTTAACGGAATGAGCCACCCAGATGCTCTGATACCTTTGTCACCTCTTGATAACATAGAGTTAAACTTTGCTATACATTTGGTGTCTAAGTAACATAGGGTCTTAAGGGCAGACTGGCTGCATCAGCGTCTCCACATTAATCAATCAATGAGGACATTTTCTCCCCAGGAACTTGACAAGAATTCCACTCAACAAACATGGAGGGGGCATCAGTAATTATTACAGTAATAGTACCAGCTACCACATCTTTAGCAATACTTTGTGTTCTAGAAATCTTTACATATTTTATCACAGCAACCCATGGAGTAGGTACCACTATTATCTCCACTTTGAAGATGAGGAAGCTGAGGCATGGAGAAGCACAAAGTAATTTCTCCAACGTTGGAAAGCACAGAGCCGGATTCTGTGAGAGCATACAGCAACAGCGTTTTGAACCATTCCTTTGGGCTGGTTTGGGCTTTGGCTGTTTCTTGTGAAGGTTCTGGTGAATGGAGGGTGGGGGCTAGGGAAGGTAGTGATGCTTTGACCTGCGCGATTGCGAGACAGTTGCATCACTGAGTCTGTGCCTACCAGACTAACAAGCAGGCGTCCCAAACAGATTGCACCCCTTGACTTAGTTATTGCCAGACAGGGAGAAGTGTTAGGAGTGGAGGTGGTGTAGCACAATGTTAGCAGGCTATGAGGACCCTCAGGGATTCCTGTCGGTGTTTGCTGGGTAATGGTCGAGTGGGCTGACTCAGAAATGCCATGAATACGGAACTATCCTCTCATGGCCTCTCCATTCCTTAGACTTTTCTTTTTCTTTCTGGTCACCCTGTGTTATTTAGTACCTAATAAGGTTCAGGCTTCTCTAGAGAGAATCGAAATACCTTGCTTTCTGCACTGCATCTAGCAGCTTCCCTTTTCCAAGCATTGTGGTCAGGAAACCCCTGCATGCAAGGTAAAGTATAGCAACTTGATTTGTAAAATTGACTCCTATTGCTTTATTCCCCAAGTTTATAGCACATCACCCTTAAAGCACAGAAAGTCTAAACAAATTTATTTTCTCAAGCTTGGATTTGAAGAATTCGCCTTCAGAAGAGAAATACACAGGGGAGTGCTCGTGGCTAGGGGCCCCTCTCCACTTTCTCTTGGCCACAGGGTAGGGTTTCCAGCTGACTGACAACATTTGAGGCCTAATGTGGAACACTGCTGCTCACTTACTCTTGCTGGAGAGAAGCCAGCTGGTGGGGGAGAGGGTATGTGTGGGGAGCAGCCTTCTCCCTCCACAGTCCTGCTGTTCCTACCTACTTCTATCTACCACGCCTGTAACTGGGCCTCCTTAGTTCCCAGCTTGGCTTGGCAGTACTGCTCTGGGCACCCGTCTCCAAGAAGTCTCTCTGCCTCCCCAGCAACTGGGGCACCCGAAAGGGCAGCGCTGGAGAAGTCTCAATAACACAGGCCAGCCCGGGGAGAACGCTGCTCCATGGTGTTTGGGCGGGCAGACTTGGAATGAGTTGGCAGGCTTTAGTCCAGTCTTGAGGGACAGGTACCCACACCAGGAAACCACCATCCTAACTGGCCCCTTTTTTGGCAGTCTGAACTGAGAGGCCAAGAAGGGAAAAGGAGAATGTAGAATTCCACCCCACTGTAAGGGCAGGCGTGTGGTTGCTGGGGAGTGGAGGTGGGCAGGCCTAGAGGGCCAGGTGGGGAAGGGGACAGGCACAAGTCATCCTGTGGCACACGAGGTGTGTGCTGGGCCAGTTCTATCTGCATAGATATGCCTCGGGAGGGGCACCCACATACCACAGGGAATGGATGAAGGAAAATATTTTCTTTCTCCAGCAGTAATTTCCTTCCATGATACTGGTTAAGGACCTCCCCGTCTCCCTCTCTCTACCCTTCCCTCTGGCTGTCGCCAGGAAGGAAAATCCTACTACACACCTGGAATCATAGACCAGACGAAAACACTAAAGGCAGTCACCCGACTATGCACACATTCTCCAGCTTCCTGGGGGAGCCGCACTAAATGGTCTCTCCCAGACGTACCTGGGACTGCGTGTGGGAGACCACGGCTTCCTTGTCCCCTCCCTGCACCTACACTCCATGGTAACTTCTTTGTGTTATCTCCCTCCGCCCTTGGCCCACCTACTGCTGCTGCTCATTCTGTTAATGCAGCAGGATTGTGAGAGGGTGGAGGCTTTCTGAAAATAAGTCTGAACCCAAAGTGACAAAGGGGGAAGAGAAGCTTTCTGAATATTGGATTAAGACTGGCTCCAGGAATATTGATATTCCCATAAGAAAGCCGTTAGCTTGCCCACTGCTTTAGATCCCCATGAATATTTCATTGGTTGATTTAAGCTCTGAGATTTTAAAAACACACAGACAGACACAGACAAAGCGCCTTTTCGGCAACAGGACCATTGTGCTGTCCTCCTGTGCCAGGGGCTCCGACATAGCTCTGGGACAGTGCCACGTGGCAGCTTTGAGATAGAGTCATCTGTCTACCTAACAGGCATCTCTCTAAATTTATATCTAACTAGGGACATCTCCTGGTGTGGTCAGGGCAAGGTTTCCAGAAGACAGACAGTAGTCTTACACACATTTGTGACTCGGTGAGGAAGCTGACTTCCTCAGCTACCCATTCCTGAGGGGAACCAGTTCTCAAATTAGCTTATTGTCTTCAGTTGAATTAATTATGGGAGCAAATCAGTTATAGCATTTGGGGGTAAAGGGAAAATCGAGGCTCTGATTTATATTGCTCTGACCCAAGACAAAAATGGATATTCATAAAAGGATAGATTTCTTTAAAAAATGAATATATTTTAAAATATTTTCTACATATTTTCAGTTAATTTCAAAATAAAGAGTTTTTTAGTAGTTCCCTTGGCCAACAGGCCTCGCTACTATGATACTTTGAAATTCCCCTTTCTTCACTATAAGAAATTCTCATGCCACAGAGGAGAAAGAACAGCCACTCAACATAATTTAGAAAAATCTTCCAATAATACTGAAATCTACTAGTCCAAATCCTTTTGTTCCTGAAGTTGAATAATGACAGTCAGTACATTCATTATGGTGGAGTTTAATATAATGAAAAAGGATTATTGTTTAGAGTGAGAAGACCTGGTATATGGATTTAGCTTGGCCACAGAGACTTTGGGCAAGACCCTTCACTCACCAGTTGTTTTCTAGCCTTATAATCACTGATCAAATGTTATTATTTTGCTCATGATTTCTTTTGGTTGTAAGTGAAGAAGACTAAAGTCCAGTTGTCATGAACAGAAAAAAAGGAGTTTATCACCTCAAGGAACTAAAAAGCCCATGGATGGTTTCAGGCTAACATGATCCAAGGGCTCACATGAATAGCATGAAAATTGGTTTTTCTTGGTTCTGTTTTCTCTGTGTTGGCCCCATTTTCAGGCAGGCTGTATGGTTTGTGTGGAAAGATCATAGCATCTCTAGGTTTATCGTCTGTCTTTTCACATTCATGTTCAGGATTTCTATCTCCTGCAAGCTCAGGTATTGGTGTGTCTTGGGTATAAGTCTCATTGGACCACCTTGGGTTATATATTTATCCCTGAACCAATTGCAGTAACCAAGGTGTTCAGTACTGGGACAAGGCTTACATCATGTGCAGAGCTCTGAAGTTAAGCCTACTCAAACCATATGATGAAAGAGAAGAATGGATGGTTTCCCAAGGAAAATCAGGGCCCTGGTGTTATATCATGAATTGGGGAGAAAGTGTAGAAAGGTAAAACTTATGTATACTCTTTTCAAGGTTCTCAAGTGTCCTCCGTGTTGTTGAGTCCCAGAGTTAGTTCTCCGTCCTCCTGGTACTTGATAATCAGCACCATTTGGCATAAAGATAATTTCTGCTTTATTATTTTTTTAAGAGTTTACTTATTTATTTGAGAGAGAATGTGAGAGGGAGGAGGGTCAGAGGGAGACACAGACTCCCCACTGAGTGGACAGCCCAACACAGGACTCAATCTTGGAACTCTGGGATCTGGACCTGAGCCAAAGACAGACACTTAATTGACTGAGCCACTCAAGTACCCCTCATTCCTGCTTTCTTACAGTGTTTTCTTCACTTGGATTCCAGGCCCTGTCTGTCTGCCCTTGAGTCCTTTACTGACTGCTCCTGGGCTGGTTCTTTTTCCTCTCCCTGACTGTATCAGTCAGGACTCAATCAGAAACCACATCAGTGATCCGAACATAAAAAAACACAGTACAAAGAATTATTTTGTATTAATGTTTTGTTTTAGGCACTAGTAAATAAAGTGGGTTAGAGAAGGAGGACAACAGGAGGCTAAGGGATAAACAAGTAGCAAATGCAGAAACCCACCCACTAGCTGAGATCCAGAGCTCTTTGAGGGGCCTGTGGCTGCTCCAGGAGCAGAAAGCCTGGCAGTGGGGAAGAAACTTGCCAGAGGCCATGGGCTGAGAACTGGAAGGGGTGGGATGCAGCTGGTCCACGAGGACTAAGGTGATGGCTTCCAGACCTCCCACTCAGTTCTCAGTAAAGGGCACGCAATCTAAACTTACCTCACAGCAAATGGCAACTCCATTCATGCAGCTGCTCAGATTCAAACACTGGAGCCCACTTCACTTTCTTTCCCACACTGAATTTTGTCTTTCAGCCAATCCTATTGGTTCTACCTACAAAGAGTATCCAGAATTGGCCCACCTCCACTGCTACCTCCCTGGTCTGTGTCACAGCTCTCTCACTCTTGGACAATCGCATTGCCTCCTAACCAGACTCCTTGCTTTGGTCCTTTTGCCACCGCAATCTCAGTTCAGCAGAGCGGCTAGAATGACCTTATAAGAATAAAAGAGAGATTACAACAGTTGTCTGCTCAGAACTCTTCACTCACATCCATTTTACTCAGAATAAAAGCCTGAAGTCCTTATAATGGTTTACGAGGCTCTAAATGTTACATCTCCCCATTATCTCTGTGACTTCATGTCATTCCTTCTGTCTTGCTCCATTCCAGCCATGCCTGCCTCCTTGTGACTTCTCACACTCAAGGCATATATTTTTTAGATCCTTCCACTTGCACTTCCCTGTGTCTAGAAGACACATGGTTCACTCTCCTACAACCTCCAGTTTCTTGTTATGTGTTACCTTCTCAGGGAAGTATTTTCTTATAATTATATAGCCTTCCAATCATGGAATGAGTAAGTCATGGGATGAAAGGTACAGCATAAGGAATATAGTCAGTGGTATTGTAATAACATTGTATGGTGACAGATGGTAGTTACCGTTACGGGGAACATAGCAAAATGTACAAGTTTATTGAATCACTATGTTGTATACCTGAAACTAATATAACATGGTGTGTCAACTATACTCAAAGAAAGAGAAAAAAAATTCTTTTTACCACACTTTTCTTCAAAGCACTCACCACTTCTGACACCTAAGAACAGGTATTGTTTATTATCTTGTCTTTCCGCACTGTAATACATAAATAAAAGTTTCATGAGAACAGAGATTTTTGTCTAGGGTGATCATTGATATAATCTTTCTTTTACATTTTTATTTAAATTCTGGTTAACATACAGTGTAATATTTGTTTCAGGTATACAATATAGTGATTCAGCACTTCCATGCAACAGCCAGTACTCATCACAACAGGTGCCCTCCTCAATCTTCATCACCTGTTTCACTTATCCCCCCCCCCACCTGCCTCCCCTCTGGTGACCATCAGTTTTCTATATTCAATATATTTCTATATTGTTTTATAGCTGACAATCTGTTTTGGGGTGCCTGGGTGGCTCAGTCATTGAGCCTCTGACTCTTGGTTTTGGCTCAGGTCATGATCTCAGGATGGTGAGACTGAGCCCCACATTGGACTCTGTGCTTAGTGCAGAGTCAGCTTGAGATTCTCTCCCTCTCCCGCCCCTAGGCTCCTCCCCTTGCTCATGCTAGCATGTGTGCATGCCCACCTGTGCTTGCTCTCTCTCAAATAAAAAAATAGGAATCTGTTTCTTGGTTTGCCTCTCTCTTTTTTTTTTTTTTGTTGTTGTTGTTTTTTTTAATTTGTCAGAGAGAGAGAGAGAGCGAGCACAGGCAGACAGAGTGGCAGGCAGAGGCAGAGGGAGAAGCAGGCTCCCTGCCGAGCAAGGAGCCCTATGTGGGACTTGATCCCAGGACGCTGGGATCATGACCTGAGCTGAAGGCAGCCGCTTAACCAACTGAGCCACCCAGGCGTCCCTGCCTCTCTCTTTTTTTTTCTCCTTGCACATTTGTTTTGTTTCTTAAATTCCACATATGAGTGAAATCATATGGTATTTGTCATTCTCTGGCTTATTTCACTTAGCATTATACTCTCTAGTTCCATCCATGCTATTGGAAATAGCAAGATTTCATTTTTTTAATGGCTGAATAATATTACATTCTACATATATATACCACATCTTCCTTATCCATTTATCAGTGGATGGACACTGGGGCTGTTTCCATAATTTTGGCTATTCATAATGCTTGCTAAACATCAGGGTGCCTGTGTCCCTTTGAATCAGTATTTTTGTATCTTTTGGGTAAATGCCTAGTAGTGTAATTGCTGGATTGTAGGGTATTTCTATTTTTAACTTTTTGAGGAAACTCCATATTCTTTTTCAGAGTATGTACCAGTTTGCATTCCTACCAACAGTGTAAGAGAGTTCCCCTTTCTCTGCATCCTCGCCAACACCTGTTGTTTCCTGTGTTGTTAATTTTAGCCATTCTGACAGATGTGAGGTGATATTTCATTGTAGTTTTGATTTGTATTTCCCTGATGATCACTGGTGTTGACCATCTTTTCATGTGTCTGTTGGCCATCTGTCTTCTTGGAAAAAATGTCTTTTCATGTCTTCTGCCTATTATTTAATTGGATTATTTATTTCTTGGGTATTGAGTTCTGTAAGTTCTTTATAGCTTGGATACTAACCATTTCCTAAATGTCATTTGCAAATATTTTCTATTCTGTAGCTTGCCTTTTAGTTTTTTGTTGCTTGTTTGCTGTGCAGAAACTTTTAATTTTGTCAATAAGTTAACTAGGAATAAACCTAACCAAAGAGGTGAAAAGATCTGTACTCTGAAAACTATAAAACACTGATGAAAGAAATTGATGATGATATAAAGAAATTGAAAGACAGGAGAGCTTGGGTGGCTCAGTCGGTTAAGCATCCGACTCTTGATGTCATTTCAGATCCTGAGATTGAACCCTGTATTGGGCTTTCTGCTCAGTGTGGAGTCTGTTTGAGATTCTCTCCTTCTCCCTTTGCCCCTACCCCTGCTCTCTCTCTTTTCTTTCTCTCTCTCAAATAAACAAATAAAATAAAAAATCTTGAAAAAAAAAAAAGAAAAGAAAGACAATGTTCATGGACTGGAAGAATAAATACTGTTAAAATGTCTATACTACCCAAAGGACCTACACATGTAATGCAATCAGAACACCAACAGCATCTTTCACATAGTTAGAACAAACAATCCTAAAATTTGTGTGGAAACACAAAAGACCCTGAATAGCCAAAGCAAAATTGAAAGGCAAAGCAAAGCTGGAGTCATCACAATTCCAGACTTCAAGTTATATTACAAAGCTGTAGTGATTGAAACAGTTCAGTACTGGCAGGAAAATAGGTGCGTAGATCAATGGAACAGAAAAGAGAACCTAGAAATGAAACCACAACTATATGATCAAGTAATCTTTGACAAAGCAGGAAAGAATATCCAATGGGGAAAAAGTCTCTTCAGCAAATGGTTTTGGGAAAACTGGATGGCAACATATGGAAGAATGAAACTGGACAACTTCTTTTTAAGAAAAGATTTTATTTATTTATTTATTTTTAGAGAGAGAATGAGAGAAAGAGAGAGTGAGTGGGGGAACAGCAGAGGGATAGGGAGAGGCAAAGAATCTCAAGTAGACTCCCCACTGAGGATGGAGCCTAACACAGAGCTTGATCCCATGACCCTGAGATCACAACCTGAGCTGAAACCCAGAGTTGGACGCCTAACTGACTGAGCCACCCAGGCACTCTCAAACTAGACCACTTTCTTACACCCTATACAAAAATAAATTCAAAATGGATCAAAGACCTAAAAGTGAGATCTGAAACCATAAAAATTCTAGAGGAGAATATAGGCAGTAACCTCTTTGACAGCAGCCATAGCAAATTCTTTCTAGATAGGTCTCTCGAGGCAGGGGAAATGAAAGCAAAAATAGATTGCTGTTTGATATTATCTTAATGCCTCATATATAGACTCAAGAAATACCTTTTTAAAAAAAGATTTTATTTATTTGACAGAGATCACAAGCAGGCAGAGAAGCAGGCGGGGGGTGGGGAAGCAGGCTCCCCGCTGAGCAGAGAGCCCGATGTGGGGCTCGATCCCAGGACCCTGGGATCAGGACCTGAGGCTTTAAACCACTGAGCCACCCAGGTGCCCCCAAGAAATACTTTTTTAAATGAAAGAAAGCAGGTGTACTCTGGTAATATGTGTGAAAGTCACTGAGATGTAATAACAGATAGTCCTCGCCCTCAAGGATATACAATCTAGTAGAAATATTTAAATAGTACAGACATTTCCATAGTACAAGGTAGAATGAGGTATATGCCATAGGGGAAGTGTTTTGGGATAGGGAAGGGGGTTGGGGGAAGTGGGAAGGATTTTCCTGTTATGTTGAAACTCCACCACAAAAGTCATTGTCTTTTCTACTGGCCTAAAACCATACCAGTTTATATTTGTGTGATACAGATATAGAATCATAAACTAGGAGACCTGTTGTCTCTTTGGCATACTTTGGTCCTTGGTTATATATTGCTGTGCATTTTCTTCCAAACATTTCATGTGTGTGCTCATCTTCTCCCCCCGGGGATGCAGAAAGACTCCATTAGTCCATGCAGATTTCTTGGGTTTATGTTTGTCTGAAGTGATTGGTGCTCCAGGTAGCCAGTACGGGCATCAGGAATTAGCTAGCTCTGTCATGGCTCAGTATTTCTTAGTGAGGTCCTTGCACTTTGATGGAGGATGGGAAGGGTCAAAGGACCCAAACCACTTGACTCTTCTACCTTATGGTCATTCCATAGCTGTGATAGGGACTCCTATCTACCTGAACCCCAAGATTCCCAACATCCCCCAAATAGGGTTTTTTGTTGTTGTTACCATGTTTCTTAGGTCAAATTAGAGACTGTGTTACTTGCCACAAAATGTGTGTTGACCATGTGCTGGTCTCCCCAGCCTGATGCCAAGTGCTGACTCTGCCTGTAACTCACAAGAGCTGGACCCCTACTGGCTTTGCAGGCAGAAGGAGAAAAAACGAGGTTCTCTTTCATAACCTTATCAAAGGCCATGAATCTTGGAAATTTTAAGATAATTTTGTTCTTTGATCAGACATTTACTATATGCTAGGTAAGTGCCAGACACTATGAAAAGGCTAAATATTCAAACATGAGTGCCTGCCCCCAAGGGTCTGATGGTCCAGTGGGAATGGCCATAGAAATAGAACTGTGAGGGCAGCCTACAGTATGCCCTGCATTCTCTGTGTGGACTAAGTGCTATGAATCCTGAAGTAGAAAAGGTTAGTTTTGCTTGGGGAGGAGTTGGAAGCTACCTTCATAGATAAGATGACTGGGCTGAAAATGAATGTAAGCATGGAGTTAGGGAAGAGAGGAAGACATTTGCATGAACAGAAACATGGAATTATGAACATGTCTGACATGTTTGGAAAAAGCCAAGGCTGAGGGTAGCCTCAGCATGTGATGAACAGAGTAGAGGGAATGATGGAAAATGAAATTAAAAATGTTGGTGGAACTAGATTGTGACAGGTGATGAA
Organism: Taxidea taxus jeffersonii; assembly: GCA_003697995.1. Classification (NCBI taxonomy): domain Eukaryota; kingdom Metazoa; phylum Chordata; class Mammalia; order Carnivora; family Mustelidae; genus Taxidea; species Taxidea taxus. Next base: position 262,124 of record ML104150.1, read on the forward strand.
TGTCGAAGGAAGTTAATTGAATTGATAAGAAGTGTATTTTGGGAAAAATCAAGGTTGTTTCTTTTTAAAGAGTAAAGATCAACATAACAAAAGAGCAGTATTATTTTTTATTTACTTAAAGACATTTCTTTTTTAGAAAAATTTTTCTTTATTTGAGAGAGAGAGCACAAGTTGGGGGTTAGGTAGGGGCAGAGGGAGAGGGAGAAGCAGACTCCCTGCTGAGCAGGAATCCTGACTCAGGGCTGGATCCCAGGACCCTGAAATCATGACCTGAGTCGAAGGCAGACACGAAGCCCACTGAGCCATCCAGACACCCCTAAAAACATTTCTAAAGTAAAAAAATGTTACAGTGGTTATGTAGTTTGCTTCCATTAACATTATTCTGTTTTGGGAAATGCAAGTATTCCCAAATTTTAATTCACTGCACTTTGAGTCTTGATTTTCTGCTTGGTTTCATCTGATCTTATTGAAGCAGGAATGTAAGATCAGAGAGATGGAATGATTTAGCAAAGGTCACATGAGAATGTGGCAGAACTGGAACATGAGCCAAAGTCTTCCATCCCTTACATATAGCACCTGTCAAATGTAGCAGACCCCAGACTCTTCTATTCTGGACAAGTATGTGGGTGGATGCTACAGGATGCTCTTGGACATGGAGCATGAATCCTGAGTCACAATGCTAGTGGGATTGGAAATAGCAAGATATAAGACTTGAGAATGAGAAATGTCTGCAAAACTAGTAGAGTCAGTAGTACTTACCCAGTATGGGTGGTAGAGTCCCACAGTGTGGGTCTCACTGGCGTCTTGTAACAGGTCATGCTTCAATGGCTGCAGAGCTGGCTTGGATCTGCTTTCTGCTCCTTTCCCTGCTGTCTCTCAGTTCAGGCAGCACCTATGTCTCTTCATTGGCCCTGCAGTTTTTCTAGTGAGAGTGAACATTTCTTCTCTGTGTTTCCAGAATATAAAACAAAAGTAATTGTTTTGATGACGTTGAGAATGTTGATGATATCCCAAGGCTCAGAGTAGCTAAATAATTTGTCTTAAGTGTGTAGTTCATCAGTGGCAGAGCTAAATTTGGATCCCAGTATGTATCATTCCAAGATCTGTTGTAACCATTACCCTTCTGTGCAGCCTAAATATGCTATCAGGTCAGTACTACCTCTGACTGATCTGGGGCTCTGGCCCATACACTACATGGCATTGGTAGCTTCTTAGAAGAGTGTGGTATATAGGCTGGAGCTATGGCTGCTTTCACGTTGATGTGCTGCAGAATTAAGTTAGCTAACTTGGACATCTCTCCAATGACAAGAATAATAGTAATGATGATGATGATGATGATGATGATGTAATCAAAACAATACCTTAAGTGTGGTTTTAGGTTTATCGTTTCCAGACATTTTCATATGCATACTCTCATTTAGAACTGCTTGGCTTGGTCTACAAAATGGGTATTACAGTTAAGGAAACTCATTGAGGATTAAGTAGAAAGTTGGAAAAACTGAATAATTCCAAACATTTTTACTATACTCCACAATAAAAATATATTTTATATTGTGATCCAGATCCCAGTGCCCTCTGATCTATTCCATTTATTTCACTGCATTGCATCAATTTTATGTTTCAGGGATTTTTTTTTAAAGATTTATTTATTTATTTGACAGACAGAGATCACAAGTAGGCGGAGAGGCAGGCAGAGAGAGAGGAGGAAGCAGGCTCCCCGCCAAGCAGAGAGCCCGATGCGGGACTTGATCCCAGGGCCCTGGGATCATGACCTGAGCTGAAGGCAGAGGCTTTAACCCACTGAGCCACCCAGGTGCCCCGCATCAATTTTAAAATGTTTGTTACAATCCAACAAATTGATTCCATGACACACTAATCAACTGGGACTCTGAATTTGAAAAACACTGGAGCAGATCTATTGAAGTCTCTCCTACTCTGATATGTTATTGTTCCATGACACAGTGAGTGTGGAATCAGGAACTGTTTACCAAATGTCAAAATGAAGTTGAATGTTGAAGGACAGTGAGGAAGGATAGTGGCCTATTGCTCTACCCCATGTCACTTCTCCCAGTCTGATTTTCAAGGGCAGCCACTTTCAAATTCTTCTTTTCCCCTTCATGTTTGCTTCTTTACTTCTAATACTCTTAGTCTGTTAGTTTTTAATTGATCATTTGCAGACATTAGCTAGTAACTTCTTGGTACTTGTCCACTAATGCCCCTTCATTAAAATGTCAAGATGGTAGCTCCTTTGCTTCTGAAGGTATTGGAGAGTGTGATTTATATATGATAGATTCATGAATATCAATCTCCTGAATATAAGACTTCAACCTCAGTCAGAGATAATGCTGCCTCCCTTCTCAGGGGCAAAATCTGTAGCATGGGAGCAGGACAGAATATATGCTGTCTGCAGGCAGGAAGATCCCAAAAAGCTTATATTCTGTTTTTGTTCCCAGATTTACCATTTATATAACCTACTCCCCTGAAAAGGGGGGAATGAGACGTGTTAAGTGGCCAAGAAGTCTTTGCTAGGTTATGTCACCCACAAGGAAACTTATAGGATGGGAGACACACTTAGGCATATATCCACTTAAGTTCTCAATAACCATTCAAGAGAAAGGCTACTTCTCTGGACCCGAAGCAGAAAAAAGAACCCTGAGTAGTTAGTTAAAGGAACCAAAAACATCTCCACTCTAGTTAAGGGAATTTTTTTGCAGCAGAGGTGGGGGGGTGATAATTTTTCTTGAATTATGTCTTACCACTCAGAAACTTACTACCAGATGCTCAGGTCTGGGACATCCCATTGTTAACATCACTGCATAAAATTAAAATTTAAAAACCACACAAATATTAAAGCAAAGCTATGGATATGTCTGAACATAAATTAGATTGAAATGTAAACTGAGTACTCCAAGAATGCTAAGTCCCCAAATTTCATTACATAGCTCTCCAGTCATCTAAGGTGGGGAGTGGAGTCTGTTCGGCACCACCAACTGATTTCAGCATTGTTAAAACTGAGACCAGGAATGGAATCCTGCAACTGACAATGAATTCGGGCTATGTGTTCGCCTTTTATCTGAAGCCACAGACAAAATCTTGGAATCATACTTAAAGGTCTTACTGCAATTGAAGGCCACACACAGCTCAAAGGCACAATAGTATCAGGGGCTTCCAAGTCAGGCTTGAGAAATTCAGGTCTTGCTTAATTACGTGGCCTGTGCGAAAGATGAGATTGCCAACAGAACAATGTTCTGTTGCATTTTCCTGACCCTTTGGGGTTTAAATTTGCAACCTGCATCAGCAAAACTTTTGGCATTTAATTCTATTAAAATCAAAGAGCCAAATTTCTGCCTTCTGTTACATGAGCACAGTTCTTACTGACGTCAATGAAAACTGTGCATGCATAACTGAGGGCAGATTTTGGCCTGGGCTCTAGACATATGAGAACTGGCACACCACACTCACATCGAAACTCTGTTCCCCTCCTACCCTCTCTCTCTCCCCGCCTTCTGATAACATGACATCCTCATTTGTAACTGTCCACACATTTGGAGCTGGGCCTTAACCCAAAACACAAATTAGAAGCATCATCTAATACAGAAATTTAAGCCAGATGCAAATTTAACATAGAGTTGCAAAAAGCCACCTGAGTTGGTCACTGTCTAACTGCAAATGTTGCAAACAGATTATGAAATATACTTGGTGTAGTATCTAATTTATGCATTCAATTAGATAAGAGGAGGCTTGCATCTCCTTCCACTTTACTGTTTAGTTTTTGTACTTGAGAATGCATGGCCTCACTGATGAAACCCCTGGTGCTAGTTCAGAAAATGCTACACATATTTCAGTGCCTGGTACAGTGTCTGGGACAGAGGAAGGAGCCTAACAAATATCTACAGGACACATGGAGGCAGGACATGGACAGGACAATAGCTCTAGGAAACTCTATGAGCAAGAGATAATAATAACTCACAGTTACCTACTATTAACCATGTGTTAGGCACTGTCTTATATATATTATTTAATTCTCACTACACATGTAGGTTACTATTTTATAGAGGAGGACACTATACAAAAGTTAAGAGACTTACCAGCTAGTAGGTGGTGGAGATGGGATTTCAACCCCGGCAGCCTGGCTCCGGGAGGTCAGGCTATTATCCATTCTGGTAAACTGCCTTTCAGTTAAAATGCAGGCATTGTGTATTATTAATTAGTTTTTAGACAAATCATGTATATGGTAGCTGGGCAATCCTACTGAGAAAGGCAGAAACATATTACTAGCAAGAGCTTGTCAACAACTATTTGTGTGACCTTAATTGTCTAAAAAGGTTTTGTTTTGTTTTGTTTTAGCTTCTCTACATACTAGGAGAAACAGTACAACCTCTCAAACTAACTAAGAATTTTAGTCTCATGGCATCCTTGTTATGTTTTAGCAGAAAGGGAAATGAATCTTGCAGTAAATTTTGAAGATAAATTTTATGTGTACCACTTTTGAACAAATGTTAAGGTGACACCATTCATTATCCCCTTCAACTAATTTTTCCACTGTCACCTTAAAAAATAATTAAATCTATGCAAGCTATACATTGGCATTGTTAGGAGTCACATAGCTGCTTTTTAATAAGGATCATCTTTTCTCTCTTAAGAATATATCTAAAGGGGTGCCTGAGTGGCTCAGTTGGTTAAGCATCCAACTCTTGGTTTTAGCTCAGGTTATGATCTCAGGGTCATGAGATTGAGCCCAGCATTGGGCTCTGCTCAGTGAGGGGGTCTGCTTGGGATTCTCTCTCTCCCTCTGCCCCTCACTCCTTCATAAAATAAATAAATCTTTAAAACAGTATATCTAAATTAGATTAGATTAAATTAGTATATCTAAGTTAGATACATACTTTACATTGAAGTTTGAGGGACACGGCTACCACTAGAAGATGGAAGCTTCTTCCTTGCCCCAAATCCTACAGACAAAAATGGGAAGAAGTGGACCCTGTCTTGGAACTTACCCGGTTTCTGTAGAGGTAGTTTCTGAGCTTTCATTTGTTTTTTATAATGTCCATAGTACACCTTTACTAGTCCTGTGGCTCAGGCATTGCCCTGCCTCATTATTGTGGGTACCTCATTGTTTTTGGTTTCAAGTGGAAATTCCTTACCTTGTTCAGTATACCAAGATCTTGAATTTCCTCTTTAGCTCATGGCTCATGATGTCATCTCAGAGACCTCCCTTCATGACAGTGGGCAAATGATAGGCCACTGGATTCTAGGAAGAGGTCAGATTTTGCTGCTCCCCTTGACTTGAGGAAATCAAGAAAGGGAGCTGAAGAAGAAAAAAAAGTGGGAGTATTATTTTAGCAACATTGAATTTGAAATGATGGAAAATCATTCAAGTTGTTTGGAGAGTGGGGGATGTTACTTGTCCATGGTCATATGACTCATGAGTAACAGACCGAGGATAAGAATCCAGAACACCTAGGTCCCCAAACCACACTTTCCCCAGTCCAAACATTCTAAAACATGTCACAGGTCTAGGAGGCCATTTTCCCCCCTTTTCTTCTTGGAACTACACAGAAAGAGATTTGGATTTATCTCCATTAAAATCCTATCCCATTGCCAGGACATGTATTATACATGTATTGTCAGTGTGGTCTTTCTTGCCTGCACTTAGAAATATCGTGTTATGTTGGTCTTCTCCACTGTCTCAAGAGTGTGTTTAAATCCAAAGTAGGTTATGTACTCTTCAGATGTTGTCTTCTACTTTAGAATCTCTTTCAGAGAATATTTCCTGGTCTTATTTTAAAAATTTCAGAGTCAATCTGTAGCCTTTTATTATGAGTAGTCAGACCACCTATTACAGGATTCATTTCTACAATATTCCTTAATAATGGCCATCAACTTCTATTTAGTGTGTGCTTACTACCTCATAAAACATCTACTACATCATGATTGAAGAGTTCTTGTTATAAACTATATATAAGTTATAAAGACTAAGTACTTGACTCTTAAGAACTTTGATCCACTAGTTCTAGTTTTACTTTCTAGAGAAGATATATCAAACTGAGACCCCAAGGGGGAATCCCTTTCAACATTGTATTTTGTTTGGCCCACATGATGTTTTTAAATATAGTGAGCCAACATTGACAACACTGAGAGATTTCACATAAAAAAATCAGACTTTCTGGCTCTTCTTGAAAAAGAAAGATCTTGGGGCGCCTGGGTGGCTCAGTCATTCAGTGTCTGCCTCCGGCTCAGGTCATGATCCCAGGGTCCTGAGATCGAGCCCCCCATCAGGCTCCTGCTTCTTCTTCTCCCACTCCCCCTGCTTGTGTTCCCTTTCTTGCTGTGCCTCTTTCTGTCAAATAAATAAATAAAATTTTTAAAAATAAAGAAAAAGAAAGATCTTACAGTATTGCACCCACATTCCTGCAGGGCAACAATGATATGGACCTGAGTGTGGTCTGCTTCCTTGAGATGGGGCATAAGTTCTGCAGTTGTCCACAGCCCTCCAGTCCCTATGGATTTCCACATCCTGTGGCTGTCACTTGCTATTAACTATCACACATACACTATTGTTTTTCAAACATCTGGCTAGTTTCATGCTGTTATGTTACCTTTCTGAATCCTGTAGGTATATTTCCAACCCCCATAATTAGACAGCATAGAGTAAATATGCTCCTTCCTCTTCATGAAAGAGATGCCCTTGCTCCCTGCATTTCTTTAGTCCTCCTTTTTGCAGGATGGTAAGTTTCAGTTCCTTTAACTAAACCTTGTAAGGTACAGCTTCAAGTGGCATCACTCCTCTGGACTCTCCTTTAATTTGTCCAGCCTCCTTTAAAACATGGTACCCAGGGGCGTGCCCAGGTGGCTCAGTCAGTTAAGTGTCTAACTTGCTGTCGGCTCTGGTCATGATTTCAGGGTCGTGAGATTGAGCTTCACAGTGAGCATGGAGGCTGCCTGGGGATTCTTTCGCTCTCTGCCACTCTGCCTCCCCACCCTCGCTTATATGTTCTCTCTCTTTCTCTCTCTCTCTCTCATCAATCAATCAGTCAAACAAACAAACAAACAAACAAAACACTGTACCCAGAACTGAACACGGTGGTGGAAAGCTGGAGCCATGGACTGCCATTATCCTTCCCAATTCTCAAGTTAAAGTGTCTTTACAATCTGTAAATGCTATAGGCTGAATGGGAAGCATGGACATTTTCTGTTGTGTTTGCACAGGAGCCTTCTTTCTTCTTGGAGATAATAATCTTCTCTTCCCCTGGACCTGCTCCTTGCCATGTTCTATTCTGGGAGTTGTTAACTGCTTGTGAGATGTTGACCACAGAGATTCATCCCGGGGAGAGCACCTGTTACAAGCCAGGACAAGGAGATTTTTCCTGGGGTTTTTCTAACCAGAGCTTGAAACTTTGGTTTCTGAGATTGTAAGGATAGAAGTCTGAAGCTACAGGTAGCCAGCCTTCATGCCTGTTGGAAATGCTGTTCAGAAAGAAACCAGCACACAGAGAGAAGCAGAGAGAAGAATCACAAGAAGAAATACCAGGAAGTATCACTGAAGTCCCTGGTACCAGGCACCTCCATATTTTGGTTTTTTAAGCTGGTGTATTCATTTTCCTTCTTTCCTTCTGTCCCCTCCCTCCCGTTTTCCTCTCCTTCCATCTTTTATTCCTTCAAAATTTTATTTATTTGTGTATTTAGAAAGAAAAAAACACAGGACTATATTATTTCCATCACTAAGGACAGGACTTTGCAGGATGATGGAGTGATTTCTGACAGAAGAGTGGAACCCCCTACTTGCCGTCAGTGAGTGGGTTCTGTAGGACCATGATGACTGAGTCTCTTTACAGGATCATCTTGGAGACGTAGGTGTTCTCGTTGTCTGCCTTGGGCTTCTTACCTTTGTTGCTTTTGGGGACCTTGGTCTGCATCACCTTCGCATTCTCCAGCCCTGTGCTGCAGTGCTTGCCAATGGCCTTCATACAGAGCAGGAGCTCCTTTTTATTTCCACAGTTCATGAGCCCTTACATGTTATTTCTGACGACTGTGTGAGCGTGGAGAATGGACTTGTTTTAAGCTCCTCCTCCTGCCACTTTTGCAGCTCTTCCAGGGCCATCTCACTCTTGAGCTTGTTGGGTAGCTCACGGTGATGGTGGCTATGCTCTCAGACCAGCTGTCTCCTAAAGAGTCTTATGCTAATTAAAATTACCTTTTGCTAGCTGGCAACCAAGCTAGGAAGTCTTCCCTGGCATTCTGGGTGACTCACCGGTGATATGACTGTATGAATGAACAAATGACTGCTTGGCTGAATGAAAAACTGGTTTCTTGCTAGGGAATTTCCTTCGATTTCTAGTTCACAGCCATCACTTTGGGACCCATATTTTGTGGAACTAATTATGTACCGAATTGACTTCAATTATGTCTTATTAATCCTTATATTTAAAGAATAGTAAATTGATAACATAGAATGGTTCAGTTTAATTGATTAAAATTTCAGATTATTTGGCTAGTTGTGCCATGATCCTAAAATAGATAATATCTTAATCTTTGCATATTCAGGATTCTGCTTCATACTTACTCTGAGGACTACAAAACTCTGCAAGACACACACATTTTAGGCTAGTTGTTTTGAGCTTATCCTTGGGCAAGGAGATGTATATTCAAACAAATCTTAGTGTGTAAAAGGACAGGATTGTTTTGACTGTTCTGATCTCTAGTTCTGTGGAATATTTGTGATCGCTCAAGTTTGACTTCAAGCCCAGATCTTGCTTCCAAATGGGAAGGGGAGACAATGGTGGACAGCTCCTTCCATCAGCTCTCTTTCATACTACTTTTATCTCCAATTCACAAAAAGGAGTTCTGAGGGTGGAAAGACCCACTGTTAGGAGGAGACTTGTCAAACTTTCGCCCTGTCACAATCCCTCATTTCTGGATAGTCCGCCAACTCATGCTTTAATTTATTTTGTGGATGATAACCTTTGAAGCCTGTAAGTAGTTACTGTCCCTCTCCAGCTCATGGTAACTGAGCAAACACTTGCAACCTTTCCATGGGTCTGAGTCCATGATGTGTCTTTCTGTGTGTATGTATGGATATATTTGGAGATCACCATGTTCTTTCAATAATAGATGAGAACACCCTGCTCTAGGTTTGAAATGTTTGCCCCTTTGCAATTTAATTAGAAACAAGAATCCTACGATAAATGAGTAGGTGTTTGGATACACATGGATAACTGTGACTTGAGTCAAAGGAAAAGTGACACCTTGGAAAAATTTCACATTTAGAGATATGTATATATATACACAGAAAGTTATGAGGTTTTGTTAACTTAGTAAAAATAGGATAATTTGCCAGATTTTTTCCCTCCAGTCCCCTTCCCATTAGAGAAATTTCCTATGTTTTTTTCATTCCCAGGTATTAATGTTTCAAAAATAAGAAAAAACTGATATGAGAGACAAGCCAAACATACTATAGTTCTACATTCCTAAACAAAAGAAAAAAGTTACTTTAGATCTGAAAGGAGAAAAAATGAAAAAAAGATTCACTTTCTTTATGTACTTTTTTCCAAAACTTTTTTTTATTATAAGTTGATTTCTAAAGAAAATGTGTACCTCTAACTATGTATTCATATAGACATAACCAGCTGACTTAGTTCATGCCTGATTTATGAGCTTTAAACTGTCTTACATTAGTAATTGCAATTTATGTCTATTTATCTCAAATTTCTTTTGACCAGCAACATGAATTTGGAAAATTTCTGGCTTAGATTAGAGGTACATTCTGTAGCCATGCAATAAATCAAATATAACCAGTTCTTGCTGGGGTTCACTTTTGATAATGACTCAATACAAATTTCCCCTAACCTATGTACGTGATAGCATAAATCTAAACCATGGTTACCGTTGACATCAGCAATATTAATTGGCTAATGTCCTTGAGAAATCATCCTGTACCAGCTCACTTAAAATATTGACAAAAATGTGCTTTACTTTGTTGAAAGTCTGAACAAATTTGTTTTCTATTATAGTATATTAGTACTTAGAAGGCTGCTGGGCTAGCATTAACTGGCTCTTGTCAACTGTACTCATAATCATAAAATGTTTGATGCCTCTGACAGCATGCACACGTATATTATAAAATACAAAGGAAATACATACATAGCCACTCGTAAGACCGATTCCAAAAGCTAAAAGCACAGAAATAGCAACAAAGCAAATTCCCAGAGTTGATGGAAAAGTCTCTTCTTATGGTCTTTTCTATCATCTCTTAAAAGGTAGTTTTAATGTGGTTCTGATAAATATCTTCCTATATATAATTTTGTGATTCCCTTGTTTCTTTTAGTATGAATGGCAAATACAAACAAACAAGGAATGACAGAGCTTTGTAAGAAAATCTGTTATTGCTACAGAAATCTTCTGTTTGAAGCTGCATTCTCCCTTCCTTCTCCATCTCTGTCCCTCAGGCCACTCCTCTCTAACCCCAGAAAACAGAGCCTCCTCTCTTTCTAAATGGATGAAACACAAAACTACAGGAACTTAAAATGGGAGCAAACAAGCTAATAATGAACTGTTGTACCCCTTGGCATTTGTAAAACCTTTTCTCTCTTGCTAATGTAATTTTCTAACCAGACATGGGGAAGCCTTTCTCAAGGTTACGTACAAATGATTGTGGAAGAGCCCAGAGACTCCCATTTCATTCTTTGTAATAGAGAAGAGTGATTGCTTCCTTGACTTTGTGGCTCAGATCATTCTTTAAGTGGTTAAGTAAGAAACAACAACATGTCCCTGAAGGAGAGCTTCCTAATGGTTTTTCTGTGGCCCATTGCCCCCTGGGGAGCTCACCATCACAGCAGGTCACCATGGTAATGCCAAACTCTTCAGCTTTCCTCTGAACCTTTTGTGATAGTGACGCCAACATCTCATTTATAAATTTAATGTACTGTGTGCAGCTTCACAGTTGCTAATAAAAGACAACCTTTTGTGCAATAAATGAATGAAAAAGTGATGAACATAGACTGGCATAACAAATAACTTATGGTGTAAGTTATCTTTTAAGTCTGGATGTAGCTATTTAAAAAAAAGTAAGCCAGACTAACACTTACTGTTAGATGTAGGGATGACCTATTACGCAACCACAAAAAACAGTGCGAGTGTTATTATCCACTTTGCTTCTAACATCTAATTCAAGACACACTAGCTATCCGCACCATCCTTTCAGAAGAATGGTTTAGAGCATTAGGACAAAGTGATGACACCGCAGATAAGGTTCTTATCTGCATTTCTTTACATTTAACTGATATTAGTGGAAGTGATATTTGATATGGTACAAGGAACTATCATATAGCTATAAGGAGAGAGCTAGATTGGTTGTATTCTCAGCCATTCTTATGCGATCACTCTTTCCCTGAAATGGTTAATACAATTGATATAATCAATTATGGATCTTTCTTTTTCTGGGAAAAATTTTTTTGTTGAGTTATGCTAAATGATGTTGTGTGTATTATTCTTAATAGTCTCCACTTCTGCCCTGTTTCACCCTTGATGAAATAGATACTGCATCTTGTTAACCTTCCAGGTAAAATAAATAAATAAATAAATCCCTAGTATGTTTCATGTAGGGTGGGTAAAGTACTAGGACAACAGTGCAGTCTCCCCAGATAAAAGGTAGCTAAGCCCTATGGAAGGCTTGTGCATGGCATGGCTACATTGTTTTTCTTATGTGCAATTTATTTCCCATCCAGTTGAAGCATGGTCCATTCTTGGATCTGAAGTTAATTGTGTGGATTCATTATTGAGAGAACTTTTGTTTTTTTTTTAAGATTTTATTTATTTATTTGACAGAGAGCACACGTAGGCAGAGCAGCAGGCAGAGGGAGAGGGAGAAACAGGCTCCCTGCTGAGTGGATTGCCCCATTTGGGACTCCATCCCAGGACCCTGGGATCATGACCTGAGCCAAAGGCAGATGCTTCACTGACTGAGCTACCCAGGCACCCTTATTCAGAGGACTTCCCACCTTCCAGTTGCTTTGAGGAAAAGTGAATTGACCTGACTGTGTGCCTGTGGAGTCCATGTATCAGGTTTCTCTTCCAGGCTTGTCAATAAAACTGGTTTATGTCCTGAGTATGAGACCCCTGTGCTCCATATCATAAACACTGATGAATAAACATATTGTATTAGTTTACTATTGTGGCTACAACAAATGACCACAAACTTAGTGGCCTAAAACAACACACATTCATTACCTTACAGTTCTGTAGGTCAGAAATCTGATGAAGGTTTCACTGAGCTATCCTGGTCTTAGCAGGGCACATTCCTTCTGGAAGCTCCAGGGGGAGAATCAATTTCCTTGTCTTTTCTAGCTTCTAGAGGCTGCCTACATGCCTTAGCTGATAGTCTTCATCCATCTTCAAAGCTAGCAATGGTGAATCAGGTCTTTCTCCCATCACATCACTCTGAAACTAGCTCCTCTTCTGCTTTCCACTTCCACTTTGAGAACTCTTACTTTACATTGGGTCCACCTGGGTAATCCAGTGTAATTTCCCCATTTTAGCAACTGATCAGCAATCTTACTTCCATTTGCAGCCTTAAAATAATTTAACATAATTTATTTCCATAATTTGTCATGTAACGTGACATTTGCACACATCCAAAGACTAGGACATAGGCCTTGTTGGTGGTTGTTCTTCTCTTTCCCACATGAATATAGAAGGAAGGAATTCAAGAGATGCTTAGTTAGTATTGTAAAAAAATTTTAAAACTTCCTGGCTCTCACAATAAGAACAAAAGCTTCTTCATCAATATGTTCATTATTCCAGCATGAAGTTGACCTTGTTCTTGAGCAAAGAGTCCACCCTTCCAATATTGTGAAGTGAGGAAATCTTGTAAAAGTAGTGTCTGTTCATTTTAAGGTTTAGGCACAAGCATTCTGGAACGTTATATCCATGCTAGGGAGGCAAATGCTGCAGAAAGTCTTTCCAGAGGAGGAGCAGGAGTACCTCATCAGTGGCCGTTTTTGAGGGAGAAAAACATGGCAAGAAAGAAATTGCACAAATAAGCATTAAACTCTGATTTTTAGGATCATGAACTAAATCTCTTTCATCTACATGGGCTGAAGACCCACAGTATCAGTCTCAGGATGTAAGGAGGTAACTTGAAAGTTTTATTTCATATTTTCCTTTTTTTTTCATTAGGCTGATATCTGGAAATTGTGAAGGAGTGAGAGTTAATTTTTGATCTCTGATCTCTGTTATGGTCATTCTGCATTACCCTTTATGATGCTCTGGAACATTGCTGGGGAAATTGGTTGACTGATAAAATCTTCAGTGTACATGGAGGAGGGAATTTTTAAGGAGTCATTAGGGAAATAATAAATACACTGAAAAAAAATTAAGTAATACAAATGTTATGTGAAAGGAATAGCTTTCCCAGTCTAGACTCCTATGTTCTGTTTCAGAGAAACATTTTCCTGCATATTACTTTAGAAGCATCTGTTTCCTGTGCATTCTTTTAGAATGTTGCCATGCATACATACACATGCAGATATATAAAATATGCTCCTCTTTACACAAATGAAAGTATATGGTAAACACTAGTTTGTACCTTATCTTTGTTCACTTAACATAGTTTTGGAGATCTTCACATATTAGCAGATATAGATTCCCTTTACTCTTTTAATAGCTTAGAGTAGTCATTTAAGCCTAGACTTTGTGCATTTCCAGGATGGAAGCCACATTTAAGTGCTTAGCTACATTTCCTGATGCTGTCTAGCTATTTTCTAGGAGCTAATCCAAGACAAAGATGCTGTGTGTAGGAGTATAGTAGGTTGTATTAATATTCATAAAATATCTTAAATTTCCCTATGGTGCCTTCCCTGTTGAAGAATTTTCTATCCTTGGCTTGTTGAAGTAATGCACGGCTGTGTGATATGCTTTGGTCAATGCAGTGTCAGAACTGTGACATTTCAAAGCAGAGTTGTAAGGGCCATCTTATAGAGGGCTATATATCTTTTCCCTCTTTCATAAAAGGTATGTATGTCCCAGATGGATGTCACTCCTTCTGCTAGGTTATGGCATGAAGATGACATGGACCTATCCAGAATGGTATGGGTAGCTTGAGTGAAAAATAAAACTGTTACCTTAAGTAACTGCTATTGGAAGGTCACTTGCAACTACATAATGACCTAACCTATCCTGTCTGATACGGGGAGGAACCTAAAGAATAGTCAGGAATGTGACAATTTGTAATAAAATAGTCCTTCTGCTTGTGAAATGGCTTTTCAGTGACCTGTCTTTCCTAATTCCTTCCTCCTCAATTCGTTAAATCAAATGACCCAAACCCCCACTCATAATATAACACAGCATTCATTGACACATATAACATTTTCATTCTATTTATTCATTTCATTATGTTTTCATTCTATTTAAACCACTTTTAAGCTATTTTGTCCCCAAATTTAAGTAATGAATATTTTTGTGCTTTAAAAACAAACAAAAACATATTGAGAACCAATGTCTACTTCTGGCCATGATGGAGTCACTGGGTCCAGAATTCCCTTCCCACCATAAATAACTTAAAAAAAATTGGGCAGAATACATAAGGCAACTGTTTCAGATATTGGCAAACAGGCAGTGCTGGACTGTGACTTCTGAAAGTAGAGAAACAACTGAGGTGGACCTAAGATTGCCCAACTTTATGCCTGGAGGCCCTTTCCTTACCTGGGTCCCAAGAGGGGGAGCATTGCAGAATTGCTGAGTTGCAGGGGTACATATTAGAGATCAGGAAGGCTGAGGTTACTGGAACTATCAGGACAGACTATTAGAAAGGAGGAGGTTGTACAGAAAGTTTCAGAAATCTCATAGGGATTCCCTTGGGTCTGTTTTTGAAGACTTCTCTGTGCACATATAGGGAGAAATGCCCCCAAAATCTGGGCTAGAAGATATTCATATTCTGAGCAGCCAGAGCAGAGAGTCCTTGTTGAGAATTTGGGCCATTTGGTGGAGTCCCTAGAGGGGTCATGTCTTAATAGTGGGACTGAACAAGCCATGGAGTAAAGACTACTCAAAACTTAAGAACAATTGTTAAAAGATCCAGCCGATCTTTAAGTAATGTAATTCTGTCAAAACAAACCAAAATGCTCTTTAAAGGAAGACAACAAAATCCAGCTTTCAACAACATAAAAATAACAAAGATTAGCATTTAAGAAACTACAATCATGTAAAAATGGGAAAGTATGATTCATACTTAGTAAAAAAATAAGTTGAAAGAAACACATCTGGAAATGACAGAGATGATTGAATTAATAAATAAGAAATTAAAATAGCTATTATACATAAGTAGTTAAAGAAAAATTGAATACAATGATGAGAAAAATGAAAAATAGAAACTTTAGTTTTGAAAAACAAAACATCTGAAATGAAAAATCACTTGGTGGAATTTATACCAGATTAGATATTCCAGAAGGAGAAAATAGTGAATTTGAAAACATAAAAAATAAAAACTATCCAAAATGAAGTATTAAGATTAGAAAAAACACTGAAACAAAACTGAACTGAGAGAGCCTTAGTAATTTCAGAAAAATTTCAAGTACTCTAGTGTATATATGACTGGTGTCCCAGAAGGATAGGGGAGGAAAGAAAATATTTAAATAAATAATGGCTTAAAATACTCTAAATTTGTTGAAAACTGTAAGCCCACAGATCTGAAATGCTTAAAGAGTTTTATACATGCTGAACACAAAGAAAACCTCATTAAGACAAATCATATGACCAAATTGGTAAAAGCCAGTGATAAGTAGAAAATCTTAAAAAGTGGGTGGAGGTTGAAAGAAGATGGGATCGGGAGGGAGAAAAACCAAAAGAGACTCTTAATGTCATAAAACAAACTGAGGGGGGTGGGGGGAAGAGGGGTTGGGTGAGGGTGGTGGGGTTACATCATATGTTTAAATAAAGCTTAAATAAAGTAAAAAAAAAAAGTGGGTGGAGGGGAAAAATAACATGTTATGGGTAGAAGAATGAAGAAAACAACTACCATAATTTTTCTCATCTGAAACTGTATGAACAAGAAGATAATGGAACAGCATCTTGAAAGTGCTAAAATCAAAACCAAGACCAAAAACAGAATAAGAACAGTGAACAACAGCACCTATCAAGCTAGAATGGAAATGCTTAAAAATTGAGGTGAAATAATAACTCCTCAGACAAACAAAATTTAATACAACTTGTATCCAGAAGAACTGAACTATAAGCATTGTTAAAAAGATATTCTTGAGGCATAAATTTAGAACTATATGCAGAAATAAAGAGCCCAACAAATTGCAAGTATATGGGTGAATTTAGCAGATATATTTATTTTAAGATTTCTTTAAAAGATAATCAACTAGGGTCATTTGTTTTGTTTCTTAAATTCCACATATGAGTGAAATCATATGGTATATATCTTTCTCTGACTTATTTTACTTAGTGTATACTCTCTAGCTCTGTGTCAATGTGAATGGCAAGATTTCATTCTTTTTTTTTATGGCTGAATAGTATTCTATCGTGTATATATACTACATCTATATCCATTCATCAGTTGATGGATATTGGGGCTCTTTCCATAATTTGGCCATTGTTGATAATACTGCTATAAACAGTCATGGAAGAAAAAAGAGAGGCAAACCACAAAAGAGACTCTTAACTGTAGAGAACAAACAGTTGGTCACCGGAGGGGAGGTGGGTAGGGAGATGGGTGAAATAGGTGATGGGGATTAAGGAATGCACTTGCTGAGATGAATACCGAGTATTGTATGAAATGTTAAATCACTATAATGTACATCTGAAACTAATATCACACTGTATGTTAACTAACTGGAATTTAAATAAAAACCAAAAATAAATAATCAAGTAAAGCAAAAAATAATATTATATTTTGAGGTTTATAATATGTGCAGAAGTAAAATACATAATAGCACAAAGGATGGGAAAGAGGAAATGGAAGCATACTGACATAAGGGGTGTAATAGCATTTGAAGGTAAAGACTGTGGTAAGTTAAAAATGTATGTTTTAAACCCAAGAAGCAGCACACATGCATATGCACAAACCAAAAACTAAAAAGCATAGAGGTAGAGCTAATAAGCCAATAATAATAATAAAATCTAATCAGAAAAGATATTTAATCCAAAAGAAGGCAGAATAATAGGGGAAAAAAGAAAGAACTAATGGGACAAATAGAAAACACTATCGAAATAGTCAGTTAATGCCTAACCATTATCAACAATCATATTAGATGTGAACTCTAAACACTTCAGTTAAGGGCTGACATTGTCAGAATGGATAAAACGACAAGAACTAATTGTTCTTGTTCTTCTTATGTTATCTACAGAAAGTCAACATTAAATATAAAGTCTCGGGATGCCTGGGTGGCTCAGTTGGTTAAGCAGCTGCCTTCGGCTCAGGTCATGATCCCAGCGTCCTGGGAACGAGTCCCACATCAGGCTCCTTGCTCGGCAGGGAGCCTGCTTCTCCCTCTGCCTCTGCCTACCACTCTGTCTGCCTGTGCTCGTGCGCTCTCTCTCTCTAACAAATAAATAAATAAACTCTTAAAAAAAAATAAAGTCTCAAATAGGTTAAATGTAAAAGGATGGAAAAAGATATACCTTAAAGACACTAATCAGATGACCACTCCACCTGCTATATTGATATCAGAAAAAGTAGATTTCAGAACAAGGTGTGTTTCCAGGGTTATGATACAGAAAAAGCAATTGAAAAAAATGTAACCCCTGTTCATGATCAAAACCCCCAACAAACTAGGAATAGAAGTACATTTTCTTAGCATGACTTAATGGGACATTTACAAAAACCAAAAACCTGCAGTGAACATTATACTTAATTGGGGAGCAAGTAAGTACTTTTCCACCTAAGATTGGGAACAAGTCAAGAAAGTTTGTTCTTACCACTTCTATTTAACATGTTATTGATGGTTCTGGCTGGTATAATAAGGCAGGAAAAAGAAATAGAAGGCACACAGTCAGAAAGGAGAAAGAAAATGTTCTTATTTCTGGATAACCTTATGGTTACTATGGGCTGGAGGAAGAAAATGTATTTTATTTGTGGATAACCTGATGGTTGTTATGGGCTGACTTGTGTCCCTCAAAATTTGTGTATTGAAGCCCTCAGCTCCCAGCCCTGTGACTGTATTTGGAGACAGGGCCTTTAAAGAGTGATTAAGTCAAAATGAGACCATTAAGGTGGCCCACAATCCAGTCAGACCAGTGTCCTTTAAGAAGAGGAAATTTGGACACGAAGAGACACCAGGAGCTTGCATGTACAAAGAAAACACCATGCGAAGACATAGCAGAAAGGTTCCATCTCTAAACCAAGGAGAGAGTCTCCCAAAGAAAACAAATCTGCTGATACCTTAATCTCCAGGACTGCGAGAGATTAATTTCTGTTGTTTAAGCCACCCAGTGTGTGGCATTTGTTATAACAGACCTAGGAAACCATTACAATGGTATAATAGAAAGCCCTAAGTAATATGGAAAATAAAACGTTATTAGAACAAATAAGTAAATTTAGCAAGGTCACAGGATACAAGATTGATAACAAAACCAGTTGTGTTTATTCATACAAGCTGCAAATAATTGAAAGAGTGGACTCAAAATACAATGCTACTACCATAGCAACAAAAAACCATGAAATCATAAAATACTTAAGAATAATTGAGCAAAATATTTCCAATATTTGTGAATGAAAACTACAAAGCATTGATGAGAGAAATTAAAAAGTTGAGAGGTATATCATACTTATGAATTAAAAGTCTCAGTATTTGTATGTAAATCACATCTCCCCTACTTTCGTCTGCAGGTTCAGTGCAATCCAATCATGGTTCTCTTCTGTATAAGTTGACATAGTCCTTCTACAATTTAAATGGAAATGTAAAAGGCCTAGAATAGCCAAAAGAAATTTGAAAAAGTAAAACAAAGTAGGAAAAGACTTGCACTACCTAATTTCAGTTGTTACTACACAACTACAAAGTTCAAGACAGTGTAATATTCATGTAAGGACAGTCCATGAAACAAAATGGTCCAGATAAAGATTCATCACATATAGAGTATGTTACTTTGGACAAAGGAACCAAGGAAATTCAATGGGATAAAGGATGATCTTTTCCACAAATTATGCTGGAACTAATATTCACATTGAAAAAAGTCAGCATTGATATACTTTATACAATATATATATAAATATAATTAATATATATACACTTTATTTTCTATTATTTTATTTCTATTTTTTATTATGTTGTTAGCCACTGTATAGTACATAATTAGTTTTTGATACAGTGTTCAATGATTCATTAGTGAAGTATAACACCCAGTGCTCAAGACAACATGTGCCCTCCTCAATACCCATCACCCTGTTACCCCCTCCCCCTACCCTCTTCCCCTCTGAAACCTTCAGATTGTTTTCCAGGGTCCATAGTCTCTCATGATTCATTTTCCTGTTTGATTTCTTTCCCTTTGGATTTACCTCCCTTCCCCTATGGTCCTCTGTGTTATTACTTATGTTCCACATATGAGTGAAACCATTGTCTTTCTCTGCTTGATTTTCTTCACTTAGGATAATCCCCTCCAGTTCCATCCATGTTGATGTAAATGATGGGTATTCATCATTTGAGGGCTGAATAATATTCCATTATATATATGTACCACATCTTCTTTATCTATTCATAGTTTGGCTATTGTGGACATTGCTGCTGTGGGGTGCATGTGCCCCTTCTTTTCACTACATCTGTATCTTTGGGGTAAATACCGAGTAGTGTGATTCCTGGGTTGTAGGGTAGCTCTATTCTTAATGTCTTGAGGAACCTCCATACTGTTCTCCAAAGTGGCTATACCACCTTGCATTCCCACCAACAGTGTAAGAGGGTTCCCCTTTCTCCACATCCTCACCAACATTTGTTGTTTCCTGTTTTGTTAATATTTGCCATTCTGACTGGTGTAAGGTGGTATCTCATTGTGGTTTTGATATGTATTTGTATTTCCATGATGGCTAGTGATGTTGAACATTTTTTCATGTGTCTGTTAGCCATTTGCTTGTCTTCTTTGGAGAAGTGTGTGTTCATATCCTCTGCCCATTTTTTGACTGAGTTATTAGTCTTTTGAGTGTTGAGTTTGAAAGTTCTTTATAGATCTTGGATATCAGCTCTTTATTTGTAATGTCATTTGCAAATATCTTTTCCCATTCTGTGGGCTGCTTCTTAGTTTTGTTGACTGTTTCCTTTGCTATGAAGAAGCTTTTTTATATTGATGAAGTCCCAAAAGTTCATTTTTGCTTTTGTTTCACTTCTCTTTGTCTTGAAAAAAGTTACTGTGGCTGATGTCGAAGAGGTTACTTCCTATGTTCTCCTCTAGGATTTGTTATCCTCTAGGATTTTGATGGATTCCTGCCTCACACTGAGGTATTTCATCCATTAGAGTTTATTTTTGTGTATGGTGTAAGGGAATGGTCCAGTTTCATTCTTCTATATGTAGCTGCCCAGTATTCCCAGAACCACTTATTGAAGAGACTGTCTTTCTTCCATTGGATATTTTTTCCTGATTTGTCAAAGATTAGTTGACCATAGAGTTGAGGGTCCATTTCTGAAGTCTCTATTCTGTTCCATTGGTCTATGTATCTGTTTTTGTGCCAATACCATGCTGTCTTGGTGATCACAGCTTTGTAATATAGATTGAAATCAGGCAACGTGATGCCCCCAGTTTTGTTTTTCTTTTTCATCATTCCCTTGGCCATTCATTGTCTTTTATGGTTCCATACAAATTTTAGGATTGTTTGTTCCATCTCTTTGAAATATGCCAATGGTATTTTAATAGGGATAGCATTGAAAGTATAAATTGCTCTGGGCGGGATAGGTATTTTGACAATGTTTATTCTTCCAATCCATGAACATGGAATGTTTTTCCATCTGTGTCTTCCTCAGTTTCTTTCATAAGTGTTCTGTAGTTCTAGAGTATAGATCCCTTACCTCTTTAGTTAGACCTACGTATCTTATGGTTTTTGTTGCTTTGTGAATGGAATAAGTTCCTTAATTTCTCTTTCTACAGTTACATTGTTAGCATATAGAAAAGCTACTAATTTCTGTGCATTGATTTTGTATCCTGCCACATTGCTTAATTGCTGTAAGGGTTCTAGTAATTTGGGGGTGAAGTCTTTTGGGTTAAAATATCATGTCATCTGCTAAGAGGGAAAGTTTGACTTCTTCTTTGCCAATCTGGATGCCTTTTATTTCTTGTTGTTGTGTGATTGTTGAGGCTAGGACTTCTAGCACTATGTTGAACAATAGTGGTGAGAATGGGCATCGCTGTCATGTTCCTGATCTTAAGGGAAAAGCTTTCAGCTTTCCCCATTGATAATGATATTCACTGTGGCTTTTCATGGATGCTTTTTATGATATTGAGGAATGTTCCCTCTATCCCTATACTCTGAGGAATTTTAATCAGGAACAGATGTTGTATTTTGTCAAATGCTTTTTCTGCATATATACTTTTTATAATAAATAATAAATATGAATGTACTTGAAATGGATCATAGACCTTGATATTAAGAGATAAAACGTAAAACCTCCAGAGAAAAACAGAAGAAACATCTCCATGACCTTGAGATAAAATTTTTTGACATATAAGGCATAAAACATAAATTATGAACATTTAAAATTTTACAAATTAAAATTAAAAAAATTTTTAAAGGTAAAAGTAAAATATAAGCCACAGATTGGAAGAAAATGCTCACAGTATCTATATCAGGAAAGGACTTGTATCCAGGATATATAAAGAACACTTATAACTTGATAACAAGAATAAAGATGGCTCAATTGAAAGAAGAAAAATATTCTGTGCCACTTTGCAAGAGAAGACACATACATGGCCAATATCACAAGAAAATATAATTAATATTTTTCTCATCAAGAAAAGTAATTAAAACCACAATGACATACCACTACAACTCTTCTAGGACTGAAATTGTAAAAAATGACCACATTAAGTGTTGGGGAGCTTTCATACGTTGTTGATGGGAATGCAAAATGTTACAAACAATTTTGAAAACAGTTTGGCAGTTTCTTGTGAAGTTTAACATATACTTATCATATGACTTAATAATCCCATTTCAAGTGAAAAGAAAAAGTGTCCACATGAAGAGAGGCATATGAATGTTCATAGCAACCCAAATCAAAAGTCTCAAATTGTAAGTCTCAAACTGGGAATAACCCAAATATCTATCATTGGGTGGTAAACTGTGATATGTCCATATAGTGAATACCACTCAGCAACAAAAAAGGAATGAACTACAACTAATAT
Source organism: Taxidea taxus jeffersonii (assembly GCA_003697995.1). Classification (NCBI taxonomy): domain Eukaryota; kingdom Metazoa; phylum Chordata; class Mammalia; order Carnivora; family Mustelidae; genus Taxidea; species Taxidea taxus. The sequence goes on from ML104150.1 coordinate 284,438, forward strand.
GTGCAACAACATAGATGAATCTCAAAAACATTATGTTAAGTGAAAGAAGCCAAATACAAAATAGTACTTATACTATCATTCTATTCAAAAGAAGTTGAAGAATAGATAAAACCAATCTAAAGGAGTAGAAAATAGGTCATTCATTGGATGGAACAAGGGATAGAGGACTTGAATATAAAGGCTACAAAGAAACATGAAGGATATTGTTAGGGAAATGGAAATAGTCTATGTTTTTTATTATAGTGCTGATTATACTGATATATATATAGATGTATATATATTTACATATTATAAATGCACACACTCATGTTTATATTTGTCAAACTCATTAAACTAGACACTTAAAATGGGCATTTATGGAAATTCTTCAGTAAAATTGGTCAAAATAGTTTAAAAAACCCTATTAAAACATAAGGGAACCTTGACATATCAGTCTCTATACAAATGAACAAGAGCAGTTCGATATCACCAGATGTTTCTCAGGAAGCTAAAGAACTTTTGCAATCTCAAAATTTAGGCATGACGGGATCCTTCCATAAATTGTGAATGATCTTACTTATTTTTCCTCATATTCTATAGCTTGTTGGATAAATTATTATTTGCTTATATTTTTCTAAATTTTAATATAAAACTTTCCCCCCCACCTTTTTTTTTTTTTTTTTTTCCTGCCAGCAGCAAAGCGTTTCCCTGGCTCTTCAGTGTTTCAAAGGGAAGATAAACCTCTTCTCTCTTAACCTCACAAGTTCTCCCCCTTCACTTCTTACTGAATGAAACATTTATTGAAATGGAAAACACAACCTACGTTTTGAGAAAAGAAATCACAGCAAAATATCAGTAGAAGCTGGAAGAGCTGAGTTCCCATCCTAGCTCTTCTGTGAATCCGCCATGTTATTTTGGTCCAGTTGGCCAATCCCTCATTCCACAAACTCCCTAACTCTGACCTCTATTTCCTCATCTCCAAAAGGAGAAAAGTGAACTCTATGAGCTATTTTGCCTCTCATAGTTCTTCCAAACCTTTACATTACTCCCTTCTCATTTGCATAAAGTATCCTCTGACATATAGCTGTCCACTTCCTGCTGGCAGCATAGGAGGAGGAAGACGGTGCATTTCAAGCATCTTCCTAAGGCTCAATTAAAGACAGGCAACCGAAGTGAGCACATCTGGGAGAAGACACAGCTGTTAACAACTCTCTCCAACAAGCACGGCATACTTGCACCAAGGGCTCTCACACATGTGGATCTCCACATGAATGGGCAAGAAAGGCTTATTACCATAGTTTTAGGGATGACTGTCTTAAACCACAAGATATGCCTTGATCCTTCATACCTTAACCCGGGTCAGCCTCTGGAGTCTTTCTCTTCACCTTATGGATCTGTAAGTCAAAAGTCAAAACCTCAGTAGGGAAACCCCCCCTCAAGCTTCCAATCATTTAGGCCCAACCTCTGTTTCACTGCCAAAAATAACATTTGGACAAAATATAAGACTGAAAAAAAGATGTATAAACTTATTTTTCCACAGCCTTCTTCCTGGTTTCAATCTATTTCAAGGAAGGTTTGGACTTTGCATAAAGTCTTAGGTGTGGCTAGGACCAAAGAGAAAGCTCTGTGGGAATATGGTGGCAAAGATGACAGACTACAAAAAGCTTCTTCCTCTGATGCATATCTGTAGTAGGTTTGGCCCATTTCAGACTGGCCCCCTGGATCGGTTGTGCTTCCATATCCCAGCAAAATGATCCTTACTCTGTGTCCGAATCTTTGTTGAGCTCTTAATGTATATTAAGCATTGCTAACGAGACAACAATGAATAAGAACCTGGGGGCTCTGGAGTCTGACTGACTTGGTCCTAATCTTGTTTTAGCAGCTCTGTGACCAGGGGCAAGATAGTCATGATATTCACTAAACTTTAGTTTCCTCATCAATAAAATGGGGAGAATGAAAAAAAAATACACCTTCAAAGATTAACAGAGCTAGTGCCCATAAAACACTGAGCACAGTGTTTGGTACTTGGAATGTCTTCTATGACTGTTAGCAAGCATCTTCATCATTAATTGAGATAGAGGGACTTTAGTGGCAGATGTGAATGGAGCAGGAATATTCTTTGGGAATCCCAAGTAAGAAGTGATTAGTTCTTTTTTCTTTTTCTTAAAGATTTTATTTACTTATTTGAGAGAGAGAGACAGTGAGAGAAAGCACCAGAGGGTAGAAGGTCAGAGGGAGAAGCCGACTCCCCATGGAGCTGGGAGTCTGACTCGGGACGCCATCCCAGGACTCCAGGATCATGATCTGAGCTGAAGGCAGTTACTTAACCAACTGAGCCACCCAGGCGCCCGAGAGGTGATTAGTTCTGACTAGGTTAATGAGGATGGCTTTTAAGAGGAGGGGACACTTTAGCTGCCCTGAAACATGAGTGGAAGTTTGATAGCTGGGAACTGTAAGAGGGCATTCTGGTTGGGTGTGTCAGCAATACAGTCCCTACATGATCTCATCCAGAAGGATGTGATTGCTCAGACTTTTTTTTAAAAGGTAAAAAGCCACACGCTCACTATGGGAGCAAATGTGGTGGAAGGACAATTGAGCTGTAGACTGTTCGTGGATCTCCTGTTGAACCTGAACAGATTTCTCAGACTGGTGACTCATCAAGAGTACAAACTACATGTACCTGTTGCATAAACCCAGTGCTTTTGGTTTATTTTTGTCTTGTTTCCCTAACCCCTCTTTGTTCTGTTCTTAATGCCCAGTGTACTGATGAGACTGGCTTCAATGTGATGAACTCCACTCTGGCTTTCTGCACTTGTTAAACATTTGTGTGGTCAAGAGAATGTGTTCCTCTTTGCCCTTGTCTTCCTTCATTCCTTCTGGAAATTGGTCTTCACGCTAACATGGAGTAGCTGTCATTTCAGTACTTTGTTCCAGAATAGATACACAACCGGAGTTAATCTTTTTTTTTTTTTTTTTTAAGATTTTATTTATTTATTTGACAGACAGAGATCACAAGTAGGCAGAGAGGCAGGCAGAGAGAGAGGGGGAAGCAGGCTCCCCGCCAGGCAGAGAGCCCGATTCGGGGCTTGATCTCAGGACCGTGGGATCATGACCTGAGCCGAAGGCAGAGGCTTTAACCCACTGAGCCACCCGGGTCCCCCCAGAATTACTCTTTACTGAGCCTTACACGGGGCACTTTTAAGCCTTTTTCTCACTTAGTCCTCACAACAGTCCTCTGAAGGTGACATTGTTGTCCCATTTTATGGTTGAGACTCAGTGGGGAAGCCACTGGCCAATGTCAGCCAGCCTGAATGTGAGGCACCCTGCTTGAGACACTTTTTCTTGGGCTCACTCTCATCACTAGAGCACATGTGCTTGAGGCATTCAGGACTGGGAAGAGTGACTGTGTGGGGAAGGCAGAGCCCTAAAGCCATCTCTTTCTTCACGTGTCCCCCAGGCTCCAGTCAATGGCTATGGAACGTGTCCTCACAATGCTGCCAAGATTCCCACATCTATGCTTTGAAGTCAAGTAGAGAAAGCTTAATTCTCTCCTATGTCTGCTTTCATGGATCTAAGGAAAGTTTAATCATTAATACCCTTATCCTCATCACTTTTCATGGCCCCTTCTCTAATCTTTTTTTTTTTTTAAGCAGGCTCCACATTCAGCATGGAGCCCAATGCAGGGCTTGAACTCATGACCCTTACATCAAGACCTGAGCTGAGATAAAGAGTTTGTGCTTAATTGACAGAGCCACCCAGGTGCCCCTACTTTTTTTTTTTTTTTAAGGCAAAACAGTTTCCATTTGTAAGCTTTGGTGTTAAAGGCTGGCAGAAGCAAAAAAAAAGCAAGTGACCATGTGACTATGTGTAGGAATCTGATTGGCTCTCAGAGGTCCGTGAAAGTGAACCACTTTCATTTATGTGGATGGTTTTCTCAGGTACTAAATAGTGACAACTTTCATCACCATTTTTACTTCATTTTACTTAAGGAAAAAAAAAAATCTGGGGCTCCTGGGTGACTCTGTTGTTAAGCATCTGCCTTTGCCTCAGGTCATGATCCCACGGTCCTGGGATTGAGCCCCGCAAAGAAGAGTGCTTCTCCCTTTCCCACTCCCCCTGCTCGTGTTCCCTCGCTCACTGTCTCTCTCTCTCTCTCTCTGTGTCAAATAAATACATAAAATCTTTAAGAAAGAAAGGAAGGAAGAAAGAAAGAAAGAGGAAAAAAAATCTATTACCTGCTTCTTCAAGTTCCTGTTCTGTGATTTCTGGCACAGGAAACTTGTGAAAGTTCTTAAAGAATAATAAATTGAACTCACTGCAGTATGAGCACTTTATCTACAATCCCTGATCAACTCTTCCATTCCTACCAAATTCCCAGGTTTGTAGAGACTCTTCCTCAACTTTCCTCCTAAACCAAGAGACAATTTCCATTAATTAAAATGCTTTTTTCTCATTAAGAAGCCAACACTGCAATGGCATTTTTTTCCTTTCTTCCCCTGCCCGCTTGCTTTGACTGGTGGTGGGATTAATTGGGTCACGATCAATCTCCTAAAAGACAGCAAATTGGGAATGGCAGGTGGAAGGAAGAAAGCATGAATATTAATTAGCCAAGATTCCAAACAGAAGCCTTTTAATTATATTAAAATGCACAGGCCTGCAGGCAGTGAGATAGTTCCTGTTGTAAATCTGCCGGCAGGCCATTACCTCAGCAATGTCAATGCCTTTTAATGAATGAATATATACATTTCAAGTGGGGGAGAGAAAGATACTTTCTTGTTTATAAATATTAAAAAGAAAACTATCAATGTGAAGGGATATCCATGACAGCTCCTCTCAGGCTGGAGGTGTTGGGGAAGGCGGGGAAGCCAGTCTCCCTAGACGGCTCATCCCAGGCTGTGAAACCAAAGCCTGTGGCTAATATGGGGACCAATGCAATTTGAAACAGATGACTGGAAGCCAGGCTGAGCCAGAGGCTCCACTTCTCTGTAGGTTGGTGAATGAGGCACATAAGGAAATTACATTAACTTGTCAGGTCACCTCAGAACGATTTGCCACAGGAAACAAGGAAGTCAGGGGCCTTCGGAACTTGTGAACATGAAGAAAGCATTTAAAGATTGAAGGATGACCAGCCCCTGTCAAGGGAAGGGGCCACAGACTGAGAAGTGCTAGAATTGCAAAGCAATAAAGAAATGAAATTTGAGAAAGCAGATTTCAGAAGATCTGGAATTCCCTTGAGAATGTCCATCAAGGAAGTCAGAAGGAAATATAGATACAGTGGTGGTGAGAATAGAACAGTGAGATGGGAAGGCAGGCTTGATGTAGTTTTGGAACATAGGCAAGGTTTGGTGGAGTGAGGTTGGGAGTCGCGACCAAGAAAGAATTCTTGAGATGTCTTTGGTGCAAAAAGGTGGTTTTATTGAAGGGCGGCAACAACACCGGTGGACAGAAAGAGGAGCTACACCTGGCTTATGAGGGGTGGTTGATCATACACTTGGGAGCTGGGGGTGGGGGGGAAAAAGGGAGGCCTTCAAAAGAACTTTCATATGCTAGAGGTCCTACAAGATCCTGGAGGCCTTTGCCATCATCACGTTAAGGTTGCTTTCCCCTCTCCTAAGGCATTAAGTCAATTGGGAGCTTCCTAGAGAAATGTCACACAAATCCTACCCAAGGCAGTAGGAGAGAGTGGCTTTCAGGGTGTCAGCTTGTACTTTGCCCTCAGCTAGCCTTCTGCTCCCTCATCAGGCTGGTCACGGATTACTTCCGAGCTGCTCCAGCTCGTCGCAGATTACTTCATAGACTCAAAGGCCTTGAAGAAAGTTTAGTGGCCAACGAGTCCAACTCCCTCAATTTTTGAGAACTAGAAATGAGTCATTTCAGAATGCTAGTTAGTAGGGAAATCCTACTATATACTTACCTATTCACCTAGCTGTTTATTTACCCATGTACTTCCTTACCTACTTATGTGTTAATATAATACTTCCTTCTAGAAAATATATGCATGTTTTACATAATCTGAGAGTCTTCATATACATGGCCATGATAATTCACCCACAGGCAGGGAATCTCTAAGGTCCAGTTCAGTCTATTGGAATATCAACAGAAAGACTGCAGAGCCTTTGTGGCATCACCCTGATTTTGGAAAGCTTGACACGTGAAAAAAGAGACTCACCAGAAGATACCTGAAAATTTTTGCACCTTGAAGTTTGGCATTAGTCCATTTTGAAAGGAAGCTAAGCATAGAATAATTTTTTGAGTGCAATCAAAAAATAACTCCATGCATTTGAAATCTAATCGAGGTTCCTTATGATTTTGAAAAGATTTAGGTGGGCTTTTCAAAGAAAAATCAGAAATCATCTGAAAGGGGCACACCCCTGTTTATGAGCCTGTGTGTGTGGACATTGGTATATAGAGGGCTGATGAGGGCAAGTCCTACATTGATCTCATAGGACAGTGGGACAGCATTCCCAGAATGGGTATACTTCTATCTTACAGCATCTGCCTTCAGTTCAATAGGAACTCAAGAGAGTACATGGATGAATTCCTACAGGAAAAGCAACTCAGAGATTAAGTCAGGATTAATAAGAAAGCACTGCTACTCTATTGCAATGATGTAAATGTTCACACACATTTATCTAGAGAGCAGAGATTAAGCAGGCTCAAAAGTATTTTGAGATGCATTCAGTTTTGCCTCATTACTATGACACATGGTCATAGAACTTATCTGGTGACATTGAGGAGAAGGAAGAGGATGGTGAAGGTCACATAGCACGTTAGATGTCTATTCAGTTCAACGTGGACGTGGTACTTTCTATGTGATGGGGTATTAGGATCCAATGATGCAAAGCAGAATAAGACATAGTGCTTGTTATCAGCCTGATCGTCTCAAGAGACACAGGAACAAGTAACTTCAGCACATGGGCCTAAGTGCTGTAGTGGGGGTGTGCACATGGAACGAAGAAGCATATGCATACAAAAACAGTGCCCACATCATCTAGGTCATAGGAAAAGGCTTTTAGAGAAGATAGAGTCTGAGTTGGATGGGCGAAGTGGAGGGCAGAGGAACAGAGGGAGATAGGAAAGGGAAAGGACATGACCTTCAGACCTAAGAGCAGTAGTAAAGGTGCACAGTATAGAACACTGTGTGCTTCTGCTCTACGCGGTTTTTCTCATTAGAGGAAAACCTTTTTGCTCTTCCTGTCTCCAGATGAAGGTCCACATCCATGTGAATTAGAAGTTTTCCTCTCTATGGGATGATGATAGGAAGAACTCATGAAATAGAGCAATCAGCAACCCACCAGTCACTGTCCTGAGTTGCTCCTGTTTCTCTGTTTGGAAGATTTGGCTGCTGATAATCTCCAGAAAATGGAAACACCATATATGTCCATCACCTGCCTGCGTAATGAATTGTAGTTAATCAATATAAACCAAACATGGTGATTTATCACAAACTCCCTGTATTTGCTGATAGTATCTTTTTGTTTTTAATATTCATAACCAGTCAGTGAAACTCAAGTCAGTAGTTGGCTGGAGGCTACAATGGAAGGAAATTCTGTCATTGTCCCTCGGTTGTTGTCAAGTGCTCTCAACTATGGTTCTTCTGTAAGGTGAGTGGGAGGTGGGCTGAGAAAATATTGAACCTTATCTCTGCGTTAATTTGCTTAATCAGTAACTGTCCTTGAGGCCATTCTTAGTAGTTGGCCAAGGTCAAAGTCTTAACTGCCTATAAGGGGAACTGGAGGAAAGTCATCCCTTTGCAGCAGGAGCAACATTAGCCTTTCTCTAGACAAGGGATGGTGGAATTAGAGATGGTATACTCCTCTTCTTCCTCCCCGACTAATTCCATCTCCTATCTTTTTTCTGTTTTTCTTTTTCCCTACCTTTCTTGCTGGTATTTTGTATAGACTCAAGGCTGGTTAGAGAATGTACCCATGTTGGAAATTTGTTTTTTGATTTTTTTTGGCAGGGAGGGTGATATTTCACCCTCTTAGCTTCCCAGAACTACCAGAAAATTCTGGAAGTATACCAGTTTGAGTTCAGGAACTTGATTCATCGGGAGTCTTTCTAAAGTAGCTGAGGTTCAGGCAGTTAAGCCATACTTTCAGAGAGCAGAATTGCTGCACTGAGTTGCAGTTGGGGAACTTCCAGTAACTTATGGCTATCATGACACTTTGAAGATCTTGTCATCTCTGTGCCAATGCTGGATAAGTAGTAGAGACATTTCACAGTTAGCTTCTTATCAGAGATGGTACATTCATATCTTTCTGATTAAGGTGAACTCAGTTTTTTGAGTAAGCCAATGAAATGAAAGCTTCAAAAGAACACACAGCCCCATGATAGGAGGAAGGGTGAGTGACTGAAAGGCAAGGGAGTTTGGGGAGGAGACTGCTTATTGGGTACGATTAATTCAGAAAACTGATTCTGGTAACAGGATCAGTAAACAGGTCTCCTGGACCTGTTTCTAAGGACGAGGGAGCTGCCAATAGAATAGACCAAGGGGTTCTCATACAGACTCTGCATGAGGTTGGAAGTAGAGGGTACTCTGGGATTTAATATAAGGAGTGTGTGTGTGTGTGTGTGTGTGTGTGTGTGTGAGAGAGAGAGAGGGGGGGGGAGAGAGAGAGAGAGAGCAAGCACAAGTGCAAGTGTAGGAGGCAAGTGGTAGGTTAAAGGTGACTACAACTTTCTTCTTCCCTTTGCTGCTCTATTCTTCCCAACAAGAAGTAGAGCATATTTTCCCTCCTTTTAGACTTTACCAATAGAATGTGACAGAGATGGTGCTATGAGGCCAGACCTTAAAAGATATATAGCTTTTTCTATCCCCTTTCTTGGAACTCAGCTCCCATACCATGAGCAATCCCAAGAAACCATGTGGTGAGACAAATTGGAGGGAAGCAAAAGCCCCCAGTCCATAGCCCTAGCTGGGCTCCCAGCCTACATCCAGCACTAATATCCAGCCATTGGGAATGAGGCCATTTTTCATCATCTGGTTATCCTAGTGCCCCACCACCATGTGAAGCAGAAGAAATAATCAATACATAGGATCACGAGAAATAATAAGTTGTTTTGTTTTTTTTTTTGAGCTACTAAGTTTTGGAGTGGCTCGTTACACAGAAATAGATAATCAAAACTTGTGAGATCGCCACACTTTGGAGAGATGACTGACTTCACTGGAGTGCAGCTTAGTCAGGGGAGGGGTGGATGGCAACTGGAAGCAACACCTGTAGTAAGACGTAGGCCAGCAACCAGTGGGAAGGTACTCCCACAGGACAAATAGGGAAGGAGGAAAAGTGAGGGTCGCTGAGGGAAGGCAGGTAGTCCTTATTCTTACATACATGGGCAACATTCACCTGATGAAATTCTAGAAAGATTTGGGGAGACCTTGATGGAAGTGGAGGTGAGACCTAGAGTTTACACAATGGTGAGTAGACTTGAACAAGAGAACCTCAGCCTATGAAGACTTTTGTTACTAGTCTTTAACCTTGATGTCAGCTGGGTCCTCTCTTCTTGAGATCTAGATGAGATTGGATCAAATCTCCAATTTCACATGTCATGAAAGGTCAAAGCTTCCCCAGGATTACTGTGAATTTCTAGGGGAAGTACTCTCTCCTTTTTAACACTGGCTCTAAACTCTTGCTTCCTCCATTTATGGGTCGTCTCATTGTCCCCTTTATGCTGTTACTGTTTCATGTAATATCAACCTAAACACAAAATTCAGTTCACAAAATGTCAACCTAAATATGAAATGTAAGCCTCTTCTTCAATGCCATAGTTTCTACTTATCAAGGCAATTTTTGTGATTGGTTGATTATAATAAGGAGTCTGGGAATATAAGAAGAGGATTTTAAATTGTAGCAGTACAAACTTGAAATTGAACTGGAGTCTTTCCTCACTGTTAAAAATGTCTCTGGGTGCTTGGCCACTGGGGGGCTTCACAAACACCGTTATTCCAAGTACAGGTGGAGGCTCATTCTGTGCCATATTTCCTTCCACCCTTCCATCTTTCAGTGGGAAACCAAATTCCTTTCATCTCATGTACAACAGCCATCTATCTCTTTATTCTGCTCAATGTCTCACTCTCTGTCCCAAGCTGCTTATCAGGGTATTTACTGAGTAAAGACGATTGTCCTCCAAAGAGCAGTTGTGATGTCAGTTGTCATAGTAATAACATTTCACTCTATCACTTTATACCCTACTAAAATCACACAGTTTCCAGCAAAGATGGCCCGTGTTGGTCTCTCTCCTCTGCTCTGTCTCTCTGTGAGAGGCAAGTCAAACATAAGAAACCTGGACTGGACTAGACTCACCACCATTCCTCTTCTTCCTTCCTCTTGGAAGGTGGGGAAAATGCCCCGTCAGGGGTCCTGCAGTGTGGTGCTTTCTTTGTAACTCCCCTACATTGCCCAGGTGAGGAAGGAAGAATTTTTGAATCTCTTCTCCGGGTTTCTTGGTACAGGGTGTCTCCTGTCTCACATCAGCCTCCCCCCTAGACTAGGGAGAGCAAACGTGAGCATGGGGAGGCAGCCTCTTAGGAGCAAAGGCAGCAACGTCCTGCTTCGACATGAAGAATCCCTTGCCATCGTGCTGAATTTCCCTGACACTCTGGATGTACATGACTTCAGGATGTACCTGTCTGTGTGTGTGTGCTTACTTCTCCATGGGTAGCATGGGCTGACTCTCCAGCCTGGTTTTCCAGGACACCTCATCTAAACCGATTACACACGATGTAGTGCTTGCGGAGCTGTGGAATGGGTTGGTGAGACCTAATGTCTCTTTGTGAAGTCTCAACCCATCTGATGTGTATTAACTGGCAGCAGCTCCCTCCTCCTTCCCCCACCCTGACCCCCACCATCTCCTCAGAACTTTCAGAACAGTCTGTTCTCTGGCCGGGAGGAGCACTACATTTCCCCTAATTCTTCTTATTCATTAAACTGAATGTGGGGCCTAAATGGGAACCAAGAGATTATCAGGTTCTCTCTGCTTCCTGAAAGTCTGTGGGACTTTGAAGACTGTGAAGAGCTTGAGCCTCTGTCTCCATCCTGAGCCTGATTCATCACCAGCTCAACATTCTTCGTCTGACAGGTCTCCTTCAAGGATGTCTTGACACTTAGAAAATTGTTGACAAAAATGACCTGTGCTCAGGACTTGTGAGGTGTTGCTTGTTTTTCTGAGTGATATGTTCCAGAAAGTGAGTGTACAGTTTCATTGAGAAATTCATTCATTCATTCATTTTTGTGGCATGACTCCATTGTAGATTCCCTAGGAAGTCAAGTATGAATGAGCCATAGAATCTTGTGTTGAGAGAGTTTACGGTTCTGTAGGAAAAATAAGATAATCCTACCTATCCCGTTTTGACAGGGTCGATGCCCTCTTGGAAATGGGAGCTCCAACGGATTCAGAGCTATATGGGTGATTTATGGCACCGTCCTGTGGAATCCCATTCTCCCTTTTGTCCATTGGCAAGTGGCTCCTCTCTCCTCTCCCAACTCTCTGAAGTTGTGATCTGCAGTGTTCCTTTGGGTCCATTCATGCATTGTCTGGCAGCCCTCTCAGATGACAGGGATGTTTTAGGTCCCTCATTATGTCAAAGAACTCCCATGAATCTTTAATTGTCTGCTGACTTTGATCCTGTTTTCTTATCCATAGCCATTTCCCTGAAGACTTCTCAAGCTGCCCCCAAATTTACCTTTCAACATACATCATGTTACTCTTTGTGTACTTTGTTCCGGTATTATAGTTTGCAGACATTTTCTCAGTCATTATGTGTCAAAACTGTTGACCTATAAACATAAAACAAGTGGCAGAGATGAAGGATACGTTGGCAAAGCTAGCCCCCTGCAGGAGGCGCTAAGTTCAAGGTAGCATGGTAGCACCCTTTCCCCGTGGCCAGCGTTTGCAATATGGTGCAAAACATGCAGTGGCTGAGTGTGCAGGCATCTCATGTGTTGGTACTCAGGTCCAGGGAAAGAGAACTGTATGTCTAGCATACTTAAGTGGATTTTTTTTCCCCTAAAAATATTTTAAAGAAAACAGCATAGCAATAAGTCAGCATTACAACATCATCACATTAAAATACATATGCAAGGATAAGGTGTGACCCAAAGTAAATAAAACACATAGGCAACTATTAGTTTTGGCTCTGGTCATCTGGAGAGGCTTCCTGGAGGAGGTGGCCTTTGATATGGCATTATATTCTTTGCAGTGAATAATGAGGCTATTCACCATGGAATAAACAAATTAACTCCAGGGGACTGAAATGTGATTAAGAGAGCAGAACTATGGTCTTTTCTTATGGAGCTGCATTTGCTCCCAATAAAATGTTACAAGCTTACAGCTTCAGGAGCCATTGTGCTGGTTACTTACAGGAAGCAAGCCTGGGCCTCGCTTTTTTATTTTTCTTTGTCTTCTTGAAATATAAGAACTATTTCCTATTCATGGTTATATTCTTAGAACCTAGCACAGTACCTGGCAAATGGCTCAATAATAATTTGTCAGCTCATTGGCTGAGTGAGTGAATGTTAATTGCTCAACCTACTAGAACTGCTTTGGTTTCTGTCTGGCCCCATGTCTGCATTCAACCATTTATCTGTCAACTGTCAAGTGTCTATACTTAACATTATAGTGCCTTTGCTTGTATAGTCCAACACTCGGAAAAGTATTATACAGGAGGGTGGTGTTCTGCTTTATTTACCAAATTATAAAGTAGACAAATAGGTATGTTAAAAAGATGTTCAGGATTTCTTTGAATACATTAGGATAGTGGTTCTAAATGAGGTTAATGGAATACTGCCAATCTGACTGCCTCAGAATCTGGGAAACTTAAAGCAATTCAGATTTTGGGGACTTCTTCCTTCTGTGTTTTTGAAAATTTCCTCAAGTGATCCTGATATATAGCCAGGTTTGAGAAGCACTGCCTTAATCTTTAAAATAAGATTAAAATTTAAACAAATCCTAGGTCTTGGCAGTTTTCCAGAAATGGGTCACGTGGTAGAGGCCCACTGAGGGTCCACCCAGGCAGCTTTCGGAAGGGAAGCATGGTCTCTCTGTAGGCACTCACTTAGTGCTCCTCTGCTCTTCTCCCAACAATATGTTTGTTGTGTGTTCATAATCTCTTTCTCTGAATGCAAATCGGTGCCCATTTATCTTGGGATTTGGAGACAGCACTCATTTTGAATAACCTTCCTTGTTATTCTCATGAGCAGAGATGGGTATGCTACTAGCATTACCCATTCTCATGAGCAGAGATGGGTATGCTACTAGCATCCATACCTGTGAGAAGTGGTTCCATGCACACAAAGAACATCAGGTCCTGGCCAGTGACCTGGAGTTGGTAACAGGAGCTTGAGGTCATATCAGTGTCACCCCACCTTGCTGTGTCTCCTCAGCAGCTGTGGCCCACGAGTTCTGTGTGCATCTCTAGTCCTCACGGCAATCTTGCAAAGGAACCTGTCTCTGGAGGCTTCCATTTTTGTGGATGGAGTGTTCCAAGAGCTGATAGTCTCTAGGACATTGCTGCCATTAAAATCCAGTGGCCCACCCTGGCAAGGACTTCTGGATGTTCACTAAACCCCACTGCCTTTTCCTCAGGGACGTACGCCTTCACTACATTTCCCAGCATCCCTTACAGTTCGGTGTGACCAAGTGACTGAGACCTGGCTAGTAGAATGTGGGTCCACTTCTGAGCTTAGCCCATTAAGAATCCCCAGTATGTATATGTATGTGTGTGTGTGTGTGTGTGTGTGTATTTTATTTATTTATTTATTTATTTATTTATTTATTTATTTATTTGACAGAGATCACAAGTAGGCAGAGAGGCAGGCAGGGGTGGGGGTGGGGAAGCAGGCTCCCTGCCGAGCAGAGAGCCCAATGTGGGGCTCGATCCCAGGATCCTGAGATCATGACCTGAGCCAAATCCAGAGGCTTTAACCCATTGAGCCACCCAGGCGCCCCAAGAATCTCCAGTATAATCCTTTGGTCCCTTTTTCTTTTCCCATCAGTAGGCTGTATGCAGCAGACAAAGAAGCCCTAGAAGATTCAGAGAAAGCTCTGAATGATTGTATGAATCCTTATCAGAGAGATTCTAGGAGAAATAAACTTCTACTGAGTTAGGACAGAGATTTTGGGGAGACTTGTTACAGCAGTGACCATATAGTCACCTGCCTTTGATCTCCAGCCTCTGCCGCTGTCACCCCAACCTCTAACAGGAGAGCTTCAGACCAGAGGGCCGAGGGAAGAGGTCTTTTGAGGAGCTGCCAGGAGGACAGCGTGACATGGTACATGAGTACAGGTTTGGAGCTGGAAGATGTGGGTTCGAATGCTCACTTTCTGCCTAACTATGCGACCTAAACATGTTACATATCTTAAGAGCTGGAGCATCTCCTCATTTGAATTGGAAATTATCAGAGATAACCTGAAAGAGAATCTGGCTATGGAGCTCATAATCTAAAGACTTCAGAAATGGAGCAAGGCTATAGCAGAAAGTGAAGGAAGAATCAAAGACAAGCGGTTTATAGCTCCAGGTAGCAAGTCGAGGCGGCCCAGCCTGCCACTGCAGCTCTCCTGAGCGGTGTCCCACCAGGCAGCTCTGTGGTGAGCACTTCCCATACATTATCTGTCACATTTGGTGCCCTAGTGACAACTGGATGGTATAGGTACTAGAATAACCACTTTGGGGATGAGGCTTATCTAGATCAAGTGTGCTGCTGGATAATTTTCTGAGGTACTTATTCCTGCTTCTTGTTTCAGAATAACGATAGAATGCAAGCTCAGTGAGGGGAGGGCTTTTGTGTGTCTGTCTCTTCCCCACCATATGCCAAGTGTCCAGCCCAATGCCTGGGACAGAATATATGCTCCACTTGTTTTTGGCCGGATGATGGACTAATCTCTTTGAAGAACAAATGAGTAATTTGTTCTTTTGCTTTTATCCCCACACCTTCCTCCTCTTACCTGGGGATAGAATCATCAGGCCTGTGTGTTCAGGCTTCTGGCCTCCCATGCTTCTGGAATTGATGATTTTTTTTGTTTGTTTGTTTCGAAGCTAAAAAAGAAGCTGACAGGTATTCAGAAGAAATGCCTCACTCAGGTTGAGGCTTTGGTTTAAAGAAGCAGAACTGGGTTTGAGAGATGATAGGGTCGTGCCTCCGGACAGAGCTCTGGGTGGACGAGGGCTCTCATGGGTCAGCATGTGACCACCCATTGGTTTAGACACTGAGTGTCAGGCAGGGTGCCCAACTCATCTAGTTTTCTGGATTTTAGTACTGAAAGTCTTGCTTCCTGCAAGCCTCATCTGTCACCCTGTACTGCCCTGTCTGGGGATCTATAATGACAGATCATCGTGACAGGCTTGGCATGGAGGAAATGGAGCCTTCCGCCTTCAAATGGACCCTCACGGACTCTCTGGATCTGCTCTGCTCAGACTTTAAGAACTCAGGGTGCCCAAGACAGACTCAAGAACAGAGGCCCTTGGTCATGTTCTCTGGACACACAAGTCTTCAGAGATTCTTGAACATTCCCATGGAGAAGCAGCTCATCCCCTGATCTTCCCTCACCCCCCAATATTACAGGGAATACATTTCTTTCCTGCTAGTGAAGATCCAGAGGCAGATTTAATTTGACTTGGAAAAAGAGGACATATGATGCTTTTTCTACCTAAGGAGGTGAGCTAGTTCATCCCAGCCGCAAAGACTAGCCCAAAGGTCCAGGGCTAAATTGTCGTAGAATCACTACTTGAATACAGATCTCTCTGGCCCAGATTGTGGTTTTCTTAACATTTACAGTACCTTCAGAGGCACGGTGGCCCCAAACACTGAGTGAAAATGAAATTAACAATTTGTCCATTCCAATGAATCTTTGGATGATGCAGCTATTTCTTTGTTTCATCTGATTGACCTGACTTAGCCTATAGCACCCGTTTCCCTTTCTTCCAGTCCAGATTTCTCAGTCTCTGACACTCGAGACGCCTGCTTTTAGCCCTAAGCCACCTTTTCTGGCTGATAGCCCATAACTCCTTCCATGTTACCGTGCTTAGTCAAGCAGGGCTTCCCCATGCTTTCCCACCTCTCAGCACCTGTCTGCTGCTGTGCCTGCTTCCTGGACGCCCTTCTCCCATCCTCCCTTATCCTTCAAGTACTCAGGACGGCATCCTTGATCTATCCTTCCTGATCTCCTGCAGTTAACTGTCCCTGCCTTCAGTTACCGCTATAGGCGCTCGTTCTGCTCACAGGAGGGTTCCTCAAGGGCCGGACATATGCTGTGCATCTTTTATAGCCCCCAAGAGAACCTAGCATGGAAGTCTGCACATAGTAGGCCCTCTGTCTATACTTGTTGACATGCTGCAGAGGATTAAAGAAAGAGACACATGTTTAAGTTTTCCGTAGCGGGTGATTTAGAATTGGGATGAAGGCTAATCTGATGGAGTGTGTTTATGATGGGAAAATGAGGTGGGAAAAGTGAGAGTGGGGCCAGGAGCCCCTTTCCTTCTGAGACTGCCCCTGCAAGTCTCAGAAAGAGCCAGAGACTGATCTCTCTGGTCACTGAGAATGATCAGAAGGCAGCTTCATCCCAGTGTCAGGACACAGCTTGCCGGGGGTGAAAGCCCATTGTGAGGCTCTCCTTCCAGCTTGCACGTAACCAGGGCAGGCAGGCAGTCAGTGGACTCTCTGGATCTGCTCTGCTGAGCTCCCCCCAGGTCTGTGCTTAGAAGTGCCTGGGATGTCAGTTACCCGGGTTGTCAGGCATTGTCTTCCATCCTGGGGAGAGCGGAGGGGGCTGGTGTTGGGAGCAGAGAAGGAGAGCAGCTCTCTGTGCTGCTGTAGGAGCTAGAGCTCTGCCTTCCCTCACCACACACATCTTCTCCAAATGTGCCCTTGATGTTGCATCCTCCAATCCAAACAAAAAACCTGGAGAAAAAATGATTTTGTGGCTAGCTCTGTTTTCAGTACCGTGGAACATTTGCCGGCATGGTGATCCATCACCAGAAATTTTTTTTTTTAAAACCCTGCAAGATAGCCACTTGTCTTTTTGATCAGCATGTTCGCATTCATGTTGCTAGTTACTTTCTCTTGAGGCCAAGTTTTCTTTTCTTTTCCTTTTTTTTTTTCTGATTTTTGCCATCTGTGCCGTATTTCTTTAAAGCTTTTCTTCTCTCATCCCTTCTTTAATGCCAGGAGAAGTAATACCAATGGCCTGGAGAGATTCCAATGCTTGATGCACAGGAACTGGCTAAAAATCTCAACATTACTTCACACACATTCTGGAAATTTCTCTCTTCCATTTTTTTTAAAAGATTTTTTATTCATTTATTTGACAGACAGAGATCACAAGTAGGCAGAGAGGCAGGCAGAAAGAGAGGAGGAAGCAGGCTCCCCGCTGAGCAGAGAGCCTGAGGCGGGGCCTGATCCCAGGACCCTGGGATCATGACCCAAGCCAAAGGCAGAGGCTTTAACCCACTGAGCCACCCAGGTGCTCCTCTCTCTTCCATTTTTGCAAGTGGGCATGTCACGTGCACTGCACAAGAAAATGAGGTTCACAGTTCCGCCCAACTCAGGAGACGATGAGCTACGTGCTCTCAGAACATAGCTCGCTGGGGCCCAGGTCCCCGCTACTGCCTGCAGTCCTGGGAGACAGGATGATTTGGCACGGCCAGATCGAGGAATTGTAACTTCGGCCAAAGGAAGTGAAACCTTCCTCTTTCCTCACACATTGAACTCTGTCTCAAGTCAGCTGTGAGATCTGTGAAGTGTAAGACCCAGCTGCATCTTTAGAGGGCTGTAGAAGAGTCTCCTTTTCCCCTCAAATTGTCCTGTGGTAGAAAGAAACTGAGACAGAGAAACAAAGACTTCTACCAAATAGCTTTGTGGTCTTGGATAAGTCACTTCAAACCTCTGGATCTTAATTTCTTTGTAAATTCTAAGAGATGGAAAAACGTATGAGTCTGTATTAGGGATATTTATTTCATGGACTTCTCTCAGGTGCTGGGGTTGGACTGGTGCGAGAAACGGGGCCTAGGAGCTGGAATCCAGAACTTTCTTGGGCTAAGGAAGCTCTTTTCCTACTTTTTGTCTCTCTGGTTTCTTGCATCTCTACTTCTTGCTGCCAACTGGGAGAATCAATTCTGTGACCACATGAAAGTCTCATCAGGCCTAGTACCTTAGGCCACTTCGGTAGTTCATAAAAGGCAACTGAAGTTTTAGCTCTGACTACATGAGGCTTCCAGGCCAAACTGGAACTGAATGTTCTAATTTGTATTAAACTATTTGCCAAGCAAATATGGAGCACTGTTCATGTAAACAGGAGTGTTTGCAACAACATGGCTCCTAGCAGCAGGCAGGTAGACCAGGTCCAACTTGGGTCCTGCCTGCTTCCAGAAGCTCTGCATTACTGTTGATGTAAGTTAGTCCAACTTGACTCTGTGGGAAGTTCAAGGTTCATCATCATTGGTTTTCAGTGTATTGTGTCAAGGCTGCCAGATGCATGACTTTCTGAATGAGGATGGAATCTAAAAAAGGCTCTGTCTTGGTGTTAGGATGTTTAAGATGTTCATAAGCATGGTGTAAAGACAGCTGTAAGCCTGGAATTATAGTCTTGGAGTCCATCAGTATTTACTGAGAACCTGTCCTAGGTGCTGGGGATATGGCACAAAGGATGTTTCTTCAAATAGTATTTGTCCTTTCCAAGTTGTCCTACAAAATCTAGAGTTCCAATCAATTTTCTCAAGCACACTGTTCACTGTTCTGCCTTCATAGGGAGACCAAGGAGTTTTCCTTTCTAGCTCTTCTGGGAGCTCCTTATAAGGATGTGCTAACGTCACTAACAACTGACCAATATCTGATACTGATCAGATGTTTTAGGCATCAGTGTTTCTCTTTATAATAATTCCCAGGCCTTTATTTCCAACTGGAGTATGGCTGTCATAAAAAATCTGCAGTATAAAACTGAGTGGGTAGTTTTGAGTATTTTATGGAACTCCTATTGGACCTGAGCCGGCCTTCGGGTGCATTCGGGCACTGGCTGAAGTTGAAGCTAATGGTGGCCCATCTGTGTCTTGGGACCTGGGCTCCCCAGAGACGTCCCGGCTGAGGCCTTCCTGGGCCCTCAACCAGCCCTGACATTTGGCAGAGGTGCTGAAAAAAACCTGTCTCTCACTCTGAGGTTTTTCAATCCATAAACGAGCAGCAATTTGGTTGTGGAAGACCCCAACAGAAACAACACGAGAAAATTGAAAGCGCATAAGCTCATTTGCTGGGTTTAATAGCCCTGCTTTGGCACTCTACCTCTAGTACCTTAGGCATAAATTGCTGACCTCTATTTAATTTTCTGAACTGCAAGAATTATGGGCCCAAAGTTCAGTGAATTGGAAGAGGTAAGCCTTTATGCCTCTGAGCCAGCTTCCCCATAAGCATTAAGTCTACAAATAAAGGCAACATTTCTATTTATACTTCCTGGGGTTTGTGTATTAGAGAAGCCAAGCACGTCCCTGCAGCTCTGCGAAGGTGACTGCATGGTCAAATCTCCATCCAGGTAATGCGCGGAGCCTTCCAATTTGGGCCAGAGGAAACAACCAGAGCAGATGGACAAGAGATATTAAAAACAACACACGCAATTTCATTCGGAAAAGGGCACCTGCTCAAACAGTGACTGATTTACTTGCAGGGGTGTTTGTTTGATTCTCCTCCTGGCCACCGCTAACAAATGTGTGCTAGGGGAAGTCTTACGTTGTTGCCTTTCCCGGGTACTCACCTTTAACGATGGCCAAGGGCCCGAAGGGCAACCCGGTTTCCTGTGCCCACCTGGCTGTGGGTCCCCACCGCCTTCCCCTCCTCCTCCAAACATAGCAGGAGCGTGATTCCTGCTGCTGCCATGCCTGCAGGACACTCACACACCCACGTCATGTCTTCTTTGTGGCCTCGCCTGACTCTTTCTGCTCTGTGTTCTAGATCCCCTTCTGTGTCTGTGTTTATCGCCATCTCTGGGGCTCAGAGCCAGCATTATCACTGGGTTCCACACACATGTACTGAATGCTCCCGCCCCTCCTCACCATTGTGTCTCCCCCAACCCCACCACCTCCTGCGCCTGAGGGACTAGAAACTTCTCTGCTTGCCCAGTGACCTCTGCACTGGGGGATTAGCACAGATTTTTTTCATGGTAATCCTGTAGGTGGTTCACATTGAAGCAAACTGAAGCAAGATGAAGGTTTGTAGACTTTGCTTCTGATGACTCACTGCTGTCCCTTTACATGCCCTCTGTCCTCCCTTGGGGCCAGTAGTTGTGCATTTAATACCTCAGAACTTTTCCTCTTCCTGTCCAGGGATTGGCTTCCTGCTCCTCACCTCCTGCCTCTGTGCTACAAGCTAATTCTCACTATGGTATAGGTAGAGCTCTGTGGGGGCACTCCTTCCCAAAGATGAGCTTTGCATGTTGTCTCGGGCTTCCCAAGGGAAGGCCTCAGTCCAAAGGTCTAATTCAAATGGTAAGGATTTTAGCTGCCGTGGCAGGCCACAGAGAGGTTATTTTGGGGGTGACAGTGATTCTGTTCTACATACTCCCTCTGACTCTGGCCATCCTTTCTGCCTTGCTCAAAGAGCTAGGGTGTTTAAGCCTTTTATGAGGCTGAGCCCAGGTTACTGGACACCATGGTCTTCAGCTGCTGAAGAGACAGTGAGAGGAGTCTTCAGACCTCTGCACTTGGAGCGATTCATTAGTCAACTATGATGCTAGTTAGTTAAATTATTTTTGTCTGAGCCACCAACCAGAGGAGTGAGGAAATTTTGCACCCCCTCTGCCACTTCTGTGATGCTGATACCTCGGGAAACACCACATGACATTTTCTTCTAAAGGACTGCTGCCTTTGCCTATGGTAGCATTTCTTGAACTCAAAAGTGCCTATCACCTAAAGATCTGGTTAGAATTCACATTCTAGTTCCATGGAACTGCCTGAGATTTGACGGTTCTCACAAGCTCCGAGATGATGCTGATGGTGCTGGTTCCGGGACCCCACTCAGGGCAAAGGGTCTGGGTGTGTGCTGTCCAGCATAGCGGCCATTGGTCACATGTGGCTCCTGAGCTCTTGAAATGTGGCTGGTCCAAAGAGAGACTTGCCATACATGGAAAATATATGCAATCTGAGGGTTTTGGAGGGGTGTGGGGTGTGAGGTTGGGTGAGCCTGGTGGTGGGTATTATGGAGGGCACGTGTTGCATGGAGCACTGGGTATGGTGCATAAACAGTGAATTCTGGAACACTGAAAAGAAATTTAAAAAATAAATAAAAATCTAAAAATATAAAATATATGCCATATTTTGAAGACTTAGTATGTAAAAAGTCACATGAATCAGTTTTTAAAAACTACTGGTGTACATTTTGAAATGACACCATTTTGGGTATGTTTGATTACATAGACTATATTACTAAATTTTAATTCATCTTTTTCTTTTTACTTTTTAAAAAGGTGGCTACTAGAAAAATTTTAAATTGCACGTAGGACTTGCATTGCCTTTCTGTCACCTTGTTGGTCTAGAGAACTGTGGCTGTGGAAACCAGCAGAGGAAAGATGAATTGCCCATTTCAGTTCTGGCACCTCCTTGCATTTCTGCCCTCTTGCCTTGGTGTATTTGATCATCGTTCGCTCCCGCCTGTTTTGCCTGGTTTCTAATGTTAGTGTCTAGGTTGGTCGATGACTTCTGAGTGTTCTCTAGGCCTAGACTACTCATTCGCTTCTCTTCCAGTTTTTTATTTCTTTAAACATTTTATTTATTTATTTGAGTGAAAGAGAGAGCATGTTTGGGGTGGCGGAGGGAGGAGGAAAGGGAGAGGGACAGACAAGCAGACTCCCCACGGAGCAGGGAACCCAATGCAGGGCTTGATCCCAGGATCCCAGAATCATGACCTGAGCCAAAGGCAGATGCTTAACCAACTGAGCCATCCAGGCACCCCGGCTTCTCTTCTAGTTTTGACTTCCCTCCCAATCCCCGCGATTCATAGCTTCCCACAGCCTCAGCAAGATGGTGGCTCAAACCTGCCCAGATTGGAAGAACCGGTCTGGCTGCTTAAAATGGGGGAAGAACAAGTGTCAGGTTGCCTTTAGAATATGGAAAATAAGAATAAGGATAATAAAACATTTGAAGATATTTGAGGAGTTCAACAGAACAGACTCACAATTAGAAGGAGATTATTTTACTTAGGATTGTTAACTGCAGGCAAGCCTATTCCAGCCTGAGCTGTGGCATACCTGAATCTGAGCAGAGAAGTGTGTGCCCAAGAGAAGCAACCCACACACGTCATTTATCTCTGGGAGTAGCAAGAGCTCCCAGATTCAGAGCTGCCTTCTCATGGGCACCATCTCAGACTGGTCACCTGCAATGCCCGAAACTTTTTTGCATGAGATTCAACTGCAGACACAGAGAGATGGGGCTTTTGGGGGATTTGGAAAGAAGGAAGGATAAGGGGGCACCTCGGTGGCTCAGTTGGTTGAGCATCTGACCCTTAATTTTGGCTCAGATCATGTTCTCAGGGTTTTGAGATTGAGCCCCACCTCAGGTTCCACGCTCAGTCGGGAGTCTGCTGGAGAGTCCCTCTCTCTCCCTCTCCCTCTGCTTTTCCTGCTGCTCGTGTCATTCTTTCACTCTCAAATAAATAAATAATTTTTAAAATAAGAAAAAGAAGGTAAGGATAAGAGGGAGTATAAGCAAACAGTTGAAGTGGAATTTGTTCATATTTTGCTCCATTTACAACTAAATCTCTTGCAAACTGCTAAATATCTTGCTTATTGGAATGCAAAATTGCTCTTTACCATGTTGCTTATGCTCCTGTTTCCATTCTTGAGATCAGAGGGAGATTTCAGATTGTGATTAAAAACCAGAAAGTGGAGAGGAATGACAATTTGCCCCAGGGTAGAGAAAAATGAGGAATGAAGTGAAAAAGAGATAAAGATAAAAGAATAAAATATGTTCTTAGAAGAAAGGACCATCCCTCTTCAGCTTTCCTCCACACTGCTGGATGGAATATAGATGTGATACCTGAAGCCCAAGTAGCCATGTTGGGCTGTGAGGCAGAAGTGTATGTTGGTATTGTGGAACAAGAGAGAAAGGACCCAGATTCGTGATGACAGGAGAGCCCATACTTGTTAGTTATTATTAATATAACTACTACTAATATATGATTACTAATAATACTATAATAACTAATAATAGTTACTTATTATTACTATTATGCTGGCCTCTAGATTTCATTTTCATAACAGGTAAACTAAACATGTCCCATTTGGCTTAGCCTATGGTTCTTTAGGGTTTGCTCTCACTCACAGTTAAAAGAATGCTACTAAGGACAGACATAGCACGCAAATGACTCGGGGAAAGGAACACGGTGGTCTAAAGGCATGTGAGACTCAGCAGCTAATGTTGGGGTTTCTTCTGTGAACTCAGTGTGGTAGGGAGGATGGAGAGAGCAGAAGAGCACCCGGCCTGAGAAGAAGGGCGTCCTCAGGGCCAGGGAAGCAGTACATGGTGCAGTGATGAGAATGGGAGAGGACAAACCTGGATTTTAGTCCCAGCTGTGTCCCTCCCTAGCCCTGTGACCTGTGATGTGACTTTCCCTGAGCCTCTGTTTTCTTAAGTACATTGGAGCTAAGAATGGTTCTTGCTCTTTGGGTTTTTGTGAGCAATGAATGAGATATTGCACATAAAATGCTTAGTATAGCGCCTGGCCCAGAGAAGGTGCTGCCTGCTATTATTTGAAAGTGAAGGCTGGAAGCCCTGAGGACACATTTCATCTCTTGCCTTTCATTTTGAAGGTCTCCTGACAGGCGCTTTCTTAGGACCTCATACCGCGAAGTCCCTGTGGGAACAGAGAAGGCTAGAATCTAAGTTGATGGAAAAAGGGCTCTTCACTAATTAAACTAATTAGCAATTCATCATAGCATCCTGTGAGGTCACACTGTCATGGGCATCTCTGCTCACAAGAAAAATAATAGCATCATTAGCAACAACCTGTCAGGAAAACAAGGCAGAAACTTCGGAAGCAGCGGCCACCTGCTCATTTGTCTAATACTTTCTTTTCTTTCTCTGGAAAGACTAGCAGGTTGTGAGAAAGATGTTAAGATACGGGTGAGCCTTTTTGTGCTCCTCTGAAAAGTCGTGATTGTAACAATGATGACAGTAACCATGTTAATAATAATAGTGCATTGGTTGTCTATTGCCGCGGTAATGCTACATTATCATACAAACGAGAGCCTAACAAAACACACGCAATGGCCCATGATGGTATAGAGATGTATTTGGCTCCTGGGTTGTGGGGTTTCGTTCATTTGATCTGGCTGATCACTGCTAAACTTGTTCATGCTTCTGAGGTTAGCTGTGGGTTGGCCTTGCTGATCCAAGTTAGGTTTGCTTACCTGTGGGGGGGGCCGGCTAGCCTGGGTCGACCGAGAATGGCCTCAGCCAGGATGATGGGGATCACTCGTCCTGCCTCGTGGTTCCCTTCTAGTAGAGTAGCCTCAGCACATTCTCGGGGCCACAGCCGAGCAACAGGAGCACACACATCCAAGTGTGCAGGTGCTTTTCACACCTTGCTTGGTCACCTTCACTAACACCCCACTGGCCAAGCCCAGAACCACTGTGAGAAGGTACTGCAAAGGCAGATAGAGGACGGAGGAATTGGGGGCACAAATCAATATCAGGCGGTACTAACACTAACAGATATTGGATATGACGTCTACCTTGACATTGCTAAGCTCTGTTTGTACATCATCTCATTTAATCTGCCTTCAATGCCCCAAGCAAGGTACAGTTACCATTCAGATTTTGTAGATGAGGAACCGGGGTGTTGAGAAGAGAAGGCATGTATTTAATAGTGGAGACAGCCTTGGACCTCGTTAACCCTATTCCACTCATTTAATTTCTTCCATTCATGGTCCCTTTGGGGTATAGCAGGTTATTTTTCGAGTAGATTTTTTTTTCTTTCTTTTTTTTTTTTTAAAGATTTTATTTATTTGGCAGACAGAGATCACAAGTAGGCAGAGAGGCAGGCAGAGAGAGAGGGGGAAGCAGGCTCCCCGCTGAGCAGAGAGCCCAATGCGGGGTACGATCCCAGGACCCTGGGATCACGACCTGAGCCAAAGGCAGAGGCTTTCACCCACTGAGCCACCCAGGCACCCGATTTTTTTTTTCTAAAGGGACTTTTTTTTTTTTTAAATAGAATCTCTGAATCTTGGTTGATAATGAGGGGATAGCAAATTGTAAAAATAATTGTGTGCTCTCATTGTTCTTCTTCTCTGGGCACACTTGGTACTGATTCAGCTTTGCCCCCGATTGCTGACTCAGTGGGAGTGCGCTGCCCCCTCCCTCCAGAGCGGTGGACAAGGCTATCGGAAGGTGAAGGGATCTGAACATCACCTGTGCTGTACCATCTTGCATCTCCATGTCTGCTGCTTTGTCATTGATTGTCTTCGGACCTGATTTACTCTCAGGTCCTTTTCGTCAAGTTTATACTTTACGTGGTTCTCTGAATGCAGGCGGTGCTCAGTTCATTCCATACTCTGACTTGCACTCCTATACACGTGCGTGGAACCCCAGACACTGGTGCATAGAACTGGAGCGCGCCCTGCACCTTGTCCACGTGCCACGTTCTGTGTTCTCTTATCTTCATATCTTCTTTCTTGGGTCAGTGCTTAAGAAGCCAGGTTTTTCTTTCTTTCCTTCCTTCCTTTCTACCTTCCTTTCTTCTTTCCTTTTTTTTTTTTTTTTTTTGCTGACAAAAGAGAGAAGACTGTCCCATGAAAGTAGAGGAGGTGTGTGTGTGTGTGTGTGTGTGTGTGCGCGCGCGCTTGCTTACGTGTGTCTATGAGACAAGCAGGCAGCTTCTTTCTCTGACACAGACAAATCAATGAATAAAAATAATTGGGGGGAAGATTGAAGTATGGCATCTTCCCAGCTGTGGAAGGAACAACCCTTCAGTTTTCCTGTGGAAGCCGCACCTGGGATGCTAGACTCACAGGCTCCGTGACTCTGCCCACCATCTGTCTCTGAGGGCATGGCCTGCACAACACAGGAGAAGCAGCTTCATCCCAGGAGCAGGTACCTTCAGCTGTTGGTGCTGAGACCCCGGGACCCTGGCGCTGCTGCCTAGACCTACAGCGGGACCTTCAGCCTTGGCTGCCCACCCGTCTGCCCATTCTTCCAGCTCCACACACCCCTGCCGACTGAGCTTCATGTACCATGGATGTCTTCTTCCTGCTCGAGTTCCCTGTCTTGAGTCTGACCGCTCAGCCCAGGCCTGCCATATCTCTTTCTTTTCTCGAGGAGCCTGGTGCTTGGAGGAAGGCTGGGCTCACTCATGCTCCTTCATCATCCCACATAGTGCCTCAGAGTGCTGCGGGCCTGTTCGGATCTGGCCGTTCCTCAGCCTCTCATCCTCCTCATCCTCCCGTTTTACTCCACTGACACACATTCCCGAGTGACCCGACTACCTTTTCCAGGTCTCCCCTGCCTCCTTGTGCACTCGCTCCCTGTAGAGCTGGAGCCAAGCCTGGGACCCGCCATCTCCCCTGGCCTTGAGCAGGGTGTCAAGTGCACTAATATCCCTTATCACCCGCTTTTCATTTAATCCTTCCAACCTTGAGGGGGGCAGTCACGGTTATTTTTCTCATTTTGCAGAAGTGAAAATCAAGACACTGAGGTAAGGACAGTTGGTGTCCTAGGGGACCACCTCTGCCTGAAGTCAGAGCCCATGCCTCGGTCCGCCGCGGTCCATCTAGATGCTTTCCCCAAGCCAAACCAGGCTGGGGTTTCCTCTGAACAAGCTCTCAGGGTTACTCGTGGAGATGAGGGACGGAATGAACCTTGTAATCCTTCTCCACTCCTATTTGGACCAGTCCCAGCTTTTCTTCTGTCCCTTCCCCAACCACCGCCTGATGGCCCAGGTTCCCCTGGTGGAATGCACACTCGGGCCGCCTCTTCATCTTATCCTTAGACCACTTCGCAGGTCCGAGCCACCAGCAGACCCTGCTGCCAGCTCTGCGCTCCCGGGGCTTTGAAAAGCAGACTCAGACTCATAAAAGATGTCCCCGGGGACTCTGGTTAGGGAAGTCTTACAGTCTGGCTTTGCTCAGCCTCACAGGCTTGAGCGGTTTGGGTTACAGTTATAGCTGTTCATGTGGCCTTTCTGGACTATCTCTCAGGTTCCCTAAAAGACTTCAGTCATGTCTGAATCCTTCCCCCTTTCACCTGCGGCTCGTACCTTGGCAAGGTCTGAGGCTCACGTGGGGACAGTGGAATTGGGATGCGGGTTTCACAGGTGCTAAATAGAGGCCTGCTATTTCCCTGCCTGGCCGGCCTCTCGCCACACCTTCCATTCCGATGCATGTGTGCCTGTCTACCAGGCAACGAGAGCCACGCTGACAGCAGGGCTCCGAAGCCCCAGAGCCACACTGGCTTCTTCCTCAGTCTGCCTTAGCTAGCCAGGAGTGCGGGGCCCCGGCTGGGCCCCTTGAGTGGCAAGGCTCCCAGCCAGGGAGGGGGTTGCCAGGGGCAGGTGGAAGGGGGAGCAGAGCCTTGGGTCACAGTGGCCTAGCCCAGTGGGAACCCCAGATGGGAGCCCAGTGGGAGCCCCAGCACAGCAAGTTCCTCACACACGCAGCCTCCATTTCTATCAGTTCTACAAACATCGACATGACGCCAGCTTGCTGTCTGTGCTCTGTTCTGGGCTGTGGACACATGGGGCTGGACAAGAAGAGGCCTGGGCACTCCAGCATCTCATGGTCTGGGGTGGAGGGAGGACAGGAGGGGAGAGGAGTGTTCAGGGTGCTGGTTTTGACTCCAGCTGAGCACAGTGTGGGGTGTCCCCAGCAAGCTCCGGCGTGGTGTTGGACACGTGGTCAGATCTGGGCACTCAGGAGGGGTGCTGCTGCTCTGGGAAAGCACCCTTCCTGCAGGCCCGCAGAGATGTCTTTGGACACCTGATCTCCTGCCCTTCATTCTGCTGTGACTCTGCTCAGGTTTTGCTCCATCTTTAGGAGAACTCAAGCCAGACAGGCAGTCCCAGAACACTGCGGTGGTGGCGGGCCTAACATGTTTTTGCCAGCTTTATTGAAGCATAAATAACAAAAATGATATATACTTAGGGTGTTCAGTGTGGTCATTTGATATACGTATGTGATATGCTTATCAAGTTAATGAACACATCCATCACCTCACATAGTACCTTTTTTTCTTAAAGATTTATTTGAGAGAGAGAGAGAGAGCGAGTATGGGGGTGGGAATGGTAGAGGCAGAGGGAGAAAGAGAAAGAATCCCAGGTAGACTCTATGCTGAGAGCAGAGCCTCACTTGAGGCTTGATCTCACCACCCTGAGGTCACAACCTGAGCCAAAAATCAAGAGTCAGGTGCTTAACCGACTGAGCCACCCAGGAGCCCCATACCTTTTTTTTAATGGTCAAAGCACTTGCTCTCTTAGTAAATTTCAAGTCTACAATATTACTGGCTGTAATCACAATGCTGTATATCAGATCCCCAAAACTTACTTGTCTTATAACTGGATGTTCGTACTCTTTGATAAATGTCTTCCCACTTCCTCTCCCCTCAGCCCCCTGCAACCACTGCTCCAATCTCTGGTTTAATGAGTGTGACGCTTTTAGATTACACACATACCTTGAAATGAGACAGTATTTGTCTTTGTCTGCCTGACTTTTCTCACCTAGCACAATATCCTCCAGGTTTATTCATGCCGTTGAGAATGGCAGGATTTCCTTGCCTTTCATGGCTGTATAATATTCCATCGCATATATAAATCACATCATCTTCAGTCATTCATCTATCTGGGGACCCTTGGGCTGCATCCCTATCTTGGCTGTTGTGAATAATGCTGCAATGAACATGAGGTGCATACGCCTCTTCGAGATAACTGATTTCATTTCCTTTGCTGGATCCTAGGATAGTTCTGTTTTTAATTTTTTGAGGATGCTCCATACTGTTTTCCACTGTGGCTGAACCAGCTTGCCTTCCCCCTAACAGTGCATGGGGTTCCCTCTTCTCCACATCCTCACCAGCACTCGTTCTCTCTTGTCATTTTGGTAAGAGCCATCCTAACAGGTGTGAGGTGTGAGATAGCTCACTGTGGCTTTGGGTTGCATTTTCCTAATGATGAGGGACATTTCATATACATGTTGGCCATTTGTACATCTTTAGAAAAATGTTTTTTCAGGTCCTTTTGCCCATTTAAAAAATATTTTATTTATTTATTTGAGAGAGAGAGAGAGAGACAGCATGAGAGGGGAGAAGGTCAGAGGGAGAAGCAGACTCCCCATAGAGATGGGAGCCCGATGCGGGACTTGATCTCAGGACTCCAGGATCATGACCTGAGCCGAAGACAGTTGCTTAACCAACTGAGCCACCCAGGCGCCCTGCCCATTTTTTGAGGTTTTTTGTTTGTTTTTGCTATTGAGTTGTGTGGGTTCCTTATGTATTTTGGATAATAACCCTTTATCAGATATATAGCTTGTAAAAATTATCTCCCATACTGTAGGTTATCTTTTCATTTTGTTAATTGTTTCCTTTCTTGTATCTGGCTATGCTTTTCTTTCAGCTTTGGACTTGGCTGAGTCTAATGCTCGAAGGAGACATGAGGAACACATAGCCCTTTGCTATTTAAGTATTATTTTTTAAAAATTCGTCTTTGAGAGGTGCCTGGGTGGCTCTATCATTAAGCATCTGCCTTTGGCTCAGGTCATGTTCCCAGTGTCCTGGGATCAAGCCCCACATGGGGCTCCCTGCTCAGCGGGAAGCCTGCTTCTCCCTCTGCCACTCCTCTTGCTTGTGTTCCCTCTCTCGCTGTGTCTCTGTCAAATAAGAGTCTCATGCTCTACCGACTGAGCTAGCTGGGCACTTGTCTCTGTCAAATAAATAAATAAAATCTTTTTTTAAAAATTGTGTTTTTGAGAAGTGTGGGTACTATTTCTACCTCTGTAGGTCCTTTCTGGTCTTAGTCTGCTGGCATAGGCTCCTTGCTCTTCAACAGCAAGTGGAGGAAAGGGAGGGACCATTTGATTCTCTGGGAATTTCTTCTCCCCAGTGATCAACATTTCCTATGGTTTCTCAGCCGAGCCTGGTTTTTTTTTGAACCTCTGAAATACTTGGGTAATAAGACACACCGGTACCACCCTAGATTTCCTTGCAGGGTCATTGGAAAGACAGACAGAAAGCCATGGCTATATAGGACTTAGCAATAAAGGCTATCCCGGAGGCTTGAATAAAGTATGAATGGGGCATCGTGTACACACCATTCTCTCTAGAAATGCCCTGCACTTGGAAAACTCCTAGTCTTCATTGAAGGCTCCATTCAAAAATCCCCCCTCTGTGAAATCCCCATGATGACTGCATGAACGTTGGGTGCTTTAAACTTCGTGTCCGGTAGCAGTTCATTCAGACCCCACGACAGTGCTGCTAGCCACGCTGTACAGTGTGTTCATGGTCGGGGATTTCTAAAAGGTCTGCGGGGCAAGGTTGGCCAGGGCTTGTATCTAATCGCCAGTGTGTCCCCAGAAACTAGCGTGATGGCCGGCACCTAGCGTATTTCCTGAAAGGTTAGGTAAAGCCACAATGCTGTAACTGTGTCTTCCCTGAAGACTTAGTTCAGAGGGCAAGAGGAGGCCAAGCTGTTGGGTTAAAATGAGGCTCTTCACCATATGGCTCCATAAACTGACCTCCTCAGTTCAGCCCCAGGAAAGTGACAACTCAGAGTCCCACAGGCAGAACGGACGGGCGGCATTACACTGACCACACCTCCACGCATTACATGGAGACTACTGGCATCCCCACCATGGCTTCTGAGACCTCACTGCTGTAGCCCAAGAGCTTCTCAAAGCCAGTGTTGGCCATGGCCTCTGTAACCAACGTCTTCCAGCAATGATTTGAGGGACATGATGTGGCATTGGGGCCCAAGAATTGGAACCCATGATTTGAGCTTTCAGATTCGGAATCCTGGACATTGTTTTCTATTTATTTAAGTAGAGGGAACTTAATGGAACCGAGTGGACTGACGCACAAACAGGGAGGAGCTCACTAGATGATTTTTTGAAAAGTGATCATTTGGTAGAACGCGTTGGGTGTATCTGTGTGTGTACTCCAGGGGCGCACAGTTCAAACCACTACTGAGGAATAGATACTTCAGCTTTCTCACCAAATATCATAAAAAAATGCCGTTAGAAGCCTCCATGTGACTTTCTCCTTTGTGGATCCTGGCAGTGTATTACCAGCAAATACATATATAAGGCTCAACCAGATGTGTTTGCATAATGTTTTGGCCTTGGTTTAGATGAGTGGTTCTCAATGGGGGAAGTGCTGCCCCCTAGGGACATTTTGGGAAATAGTGAGGGTGGTTTTGGGGTCACAGTGATTGGAGGTTACTGTTGGGGTTCAGTGGGCAGGTGCTAGTGATGTTAGACTGTCCTGTAGGGCATGGATAGTTCCACAAAATGAATCCTCATCCTGCTTGACTCTTGAATTCTGGCTGAACATTCACGTAGACCAAAAACCCATTTATAATGATCCAAGTCTAGAAGTTAACTTTATTTTAAACACAAGTGCTTAATCACAAAAGTATTTTTTTGTACTTTAATTATACTTTCCCAGGAATGCAACTTCCATGTTATCGAAGAAAGACTGCCCCTTGATTTGTTTGCAGATTTTACCAAGGGTTGTTCCCCATTTTGGAAACATGCCATTGATGGCAATGCTGCGTACAATATTTGAGGCACATACACGTGCGTCTGTCCTTTTGTATTTGGAGCTCTAGTAGTCAGGTTGACTCCATCAACTTGTACAAATATGCTTTGATAGCCCTGATTCAAAATGTCAATATAAAGAAAAATACCTGTAATGTTTGTTGAACATTTTGTTATTTCTCTTAAATCCATACTTATTCATGAGAAGCAGGTCCAAGCATTTGTTTATTTCATTTATCTTTTAATGTAATTAAATCAGAAATACATATATGTTGAAATTCATTTGGTTTCATTATACCTTATTTTCTTTTTTTTATATTATAGGTAGAACATTGATTTTCTTTGTAATTATGAAAGGTGGGTCATACCATGTTTGAGTTTTCAAATCTCAAAATGTTTACTACCAAAACGAGACCTGTGGGACAGGCAGGATTGAGAAGGACAGATTTTGACAAATGAGGAGCTGAGAGGACACAGGAAAGGCTGATCTTTTGAGAATAGGAAGAAGTGACATCCAAATGGATCTTTAGGAGTCACTGAAAGTTTAAAATCAGAAGCTTGTAGGGTAGAACATGGGAAGGAGCTGACTTCTTTAGTAATACCAGTGCTTATTACACACTTACTCTGTGATGGATAGGTGCTGAGAAATGTGCCATATTATGGCCTCTTACCTGGAGTGTAGGCACACTGTTATCCTCACTGGTGGCCCTGAAATCTGCCCCAGACCATGCAGAGCCCAGACCAGAATCCATGTTTGTCACCTACAGAGCCTACCCTCTCAACTATACCACATTATCTTGAGTTTAGCCTACAGAAGAGAAACTTGAATTTTTCTTGGCACCTACTAGACAGGGTCTGTGTTGAACGACTTGTTCGGGGGCATCTGACAAGCTTAGGGGCTCAAACTGCCTTGGTTCACATTTCTGCCTCCGGTTGTGGCTGTGATCTATGGAACGGCTGGGCCAGGTGAGCCTTTAGGAAGGGCACATTTCCTCTTCCATAGGC
The DNA here is from genome assembly GCA_003697995.1 of Taxidea taxus jeffersonii. NCBI lineage: Eukaryota > Metazoa > Chordata > Mammalia > Carnivora > Mustelidae > Taxidea > Taxidea taxus. The sequence continues at coordinate 317,126 of ML104150.1, forward strand.
CTGCTCCCTTTCTTGAAGACATCTGGGGAGCATATTTATTTTGAAATATTTATTCATGGACCACATTTCAGCAGTTAAATAGCACAAGTACCATTCAGAATTTAGAATCAGACCTAAAACCTGGAGTTCTCTGTCAGAGCTGACATTAACACAGGAAATATACTGTGATGGTTAATAGACCATCAACTAATAGCGGTCATTAGTATTAATAGTTTGCATTAGTTATAATAAATAGACAACCCATCATTTATCTGTCTTGCATGATTCCTCCCAGATGGAGTTAATGACTTGGAGAAGTGACTTGGTTTCCATTTATAACTGGTTGGTTACGGGTCCCTTAGATTTCACTGGGGACGTGATGGATGTGGGGACATGGACGGTGACCACAGGAGTCCATGGGGACTGGTGGAAGGTATCTCAACATTGGCAGAACAGAGCCTGTACCTGGCTGCTGCTATCAGCGGCGACCACATCTCTTGGAGGTCCTGGACCCTCAGTGCAGGGGAGGCTGTAGGAAAAGACCTGAGGAAGATCTGTCTTCTACTCCAGAGAAACTACTGGGATGTCCTCATCAGAAAAAAATCGGTTCCTGTGCTGGGGAGTCAAATCATTGTTGGTATAAAGAGGCTGTGCAGAACAGTGAGTAAGAGCCAGGCCTCCAGAGACAGTCAGTTGTTTTCAAGGTGACGAAACTCTGATAAGTGGCTTGAACTCTCTGTGCCTTGGTTTTCCCATCTAAAAATGAGGGTCATGGTGGAGCTATCTCATAGATGACTTCTTGGGTGAAATGAGGTGTTTTATGTGCATGGCTTAGTTTACACAGACTAGTAGATGCTACATTGAACACGTGGTAGATGCTTAATAAATGTTAATTTATTAGTCTTCATTTGAAAGCGGGGGTAATAAAAGAACCTACCTCACAGAACTGTTGTGAGGATTTAATCAACAACCTACCTCACAGAACTGTTGTGAGGATTTAATCAACTAATATATACATATAAAGTGACCAGAACAGTGCCTGCCACTTTAGAAGGAATAAATGTCAGTTATTATTATTAATAATATTATTAGTACCATCTTGAGGGAATTACCAAATTTTAAGATTCTAGCACAGTAGCAAATTTAAAAACTGCTCTGATTTAAATGTTTTCATACGAATACCATGTGTTCTGATGTTTGATTTGCTAAACATGGGACGGTGGCCCATTGTATAGGACACCTTTTTCACTGTAATACCAGAGCTCAAACACTCCCCTGTTGCTGCATTATCAGTGTGACCAGTGGAGTTATATTTGAATATATGGCTCTCTTTGCGAATTAAAATAAATGTTGTGGGTGTCCATTGCTAATGTATGCTTGAGTCTCTGAGATATTTATGGGAAGATATTTAACCAGCACTGCCTGGTTATTTTTTTATTTAAAAGTTTTTAAAAATTATTTTTAAAAAGATCTATTTATTTGCAAGAGAGAGTGAGCAAGCGAGCACATGCTTGTGAGCACAAGCAAGGGGAAGGACAGCAGGACTGAATCTTCAAGCAGGCTCTCTGATCAGTGCAGAGCCCTGATTTGGGGCTTGATCTCACAACCCGGAGCTTATGACCTGACCGATACCAAGAGTTGGATGCTTAGCCAACTGGACTACCTGGGTGCCCCATTATTATTATTATTATTATTATTAAACAATTAGAAATAATTTTCTAAACAATTAGAAAAGTGTCAGGTTAAAAATGAGGGAATCTCAAGTGGGACCTCTAAGAAAATGTAGAGCTCTTCTATTCTAATCTCCCCATTTTACAGACAGCTCTGAGAAGTTCATTAACCTGCCCAAGGTCCAGCAGTTACTGAATGGCAGAGCAGGCTCCTAGTTGTTGGCCAGTGATCATTTGGTGGTTGGCTGTTTGATGTGTTAGGCTCATCTGGGTCGATGGAGCTGGGACCACAAGCCAGCTCTGCTCCCTTCAGTCTGGTTCTACAGGGTCCCCTGAGGAGCTAGGTGAGAGGATCAGTGGAGAGTTTAGGTACGGAGTGGCCCCAATCCATGACCAAGCACTGTCACACTCTTCTTTGGTCTTTGGACACCTGCAGGATAGAGACAGAAGAACACTATATTCAGAGTCAAAAGACCCTGGCCCTACCCCTGGCTCCGTTTTCCCCCCTCCCACTACGGCAGGTTTACCAAGGTATCATTTTTATGCGATCGCCTTTTTGAGTCCGTGCTTCTTTGCGGTTTGGCAGATGCATAGTCATGCATCATCACCACAATCAAGATAGAGAACAGTCCCATCACCTCAGAATCCCTCTGTGCTTTTCGTATTCAACTTTTCTCCCCCAATTACCAGCTTCTGACCCCCACCTATCTTTTCTGTCTCCATAATTTTGCCTTTTCCAGAACGTCATATAAGTAGTATCACACAGGACATGGCCTTTTGAGTCTGTTTTCTTTTACATTAGCATAATGCATTTCAGATTCGCCCTGGCTGCGTTCTTAGTGTCTATAGGTCCTTGGGTAAGTGGCTTAGCTTTCAGCCTCAGTGTGTTTATCTGTAAAATGGACATAACACTTGCCTTGCATTTGTATCGTTAGGGACAGGAAGAAAAAAAGCACACAGATGTGCATTAGATCAGAGGAGAAGCAAGTATACAGTCTTCTTGTTTTTCTTGTTATAAGATTGCTTTTTGAACAGACTCCACTTGGAAAGGCAATGCTGGTTGAAGCATAAACCCTGTAGAGCTTCTTTGCCTTTGAAGAGCAGAGCAGGATCCAACATCACTGTGAAACCCTCCCCAGCCAAAGGGCTCTGCAAGCTGGTCCCAAGGCTCAAAATGTTACAAGAAACACTTTCCCAATAAGGACTGTCACTAGGGGGAATAGATCTCAGACATGTCACCTCCACCGTGCAGCCCCCAAGGGGTGGGGAAGCCTAACCTGTGGATGAAATGCTTTGATATATTTGGATTGAAAGGTATTTTGCAGAACACTACCACTACCAATGATAATAATTTATAATAGTAAGGGTGTTGTGGAAAAAGATATGATTATCTAACACACAGAGCGCCAAATAGTTTGACAAAAAGATAGGGCCTCTCTTGGCTCAAAACACACAGGGAGGAGTTGGAAATGCAGATTTGCATTTCCTTCTGAGTGCTATGTGAATCTGAGTTACAGAACACATATGACCAACATATACTTCCAGGACATTTTTGTCTGGATGGGCATCTGGAGAGGTCAGCCTTTGGTACCCTCCTCCTATCCAGCTGGCCCCATGGATACCAAGACAGCAAGACAGGTGTATACCAGGGGAGGGAAAACCTGGCCTGGGATTCAGGAGACCTGGATGCTGTACTGGCCCTGCTGTTATTTGTGTGACTTCTCCTTTGTTTCCTCACCCGTAAAAGAGGGGGCTGTGCTAGGTTACCCTGAAGACATCTCAAGTGACCCCATGAATGTTAGAGCCACTGACTCCCAGCTCAGAGCACCAGGAGCCAGGGGCGCAGAAAGCAACAACCCCGAGGCTTCGAGCGAAATCCTTCAGAGAAGCTCACTCTTTCCAGCACTAGCTGAATGCGATTCCAATAAACATATTGCTGAAATGTTTGTTTCCGGGTGTCATTTTCGACTGCAAGTAGCGAAAACAGATCCGGCTCCTATATATAGATCCTGCATTTGGTTGTGTTCTGGGAGGCTTTTATTACTACGCTCCCTGGCCGGCTCCCAGCTGAGCTTTTCCCTCAAGGGATCAGATTTTGGAATCAGAAAGTCAGAGAGGATCAGTGACCATATTAAGGGATCTCTTCCCCAACCCCCCCACCTCTCTTTCTCCCCTACTAGTGCTCTATACTGCAGGTGAACACGGACATGCATTGACTCCTCCCTGTGCTCCAAGACTCTTGCTAAGCCTGATGACAATGCTAATGGAAACTGACCAGCCCCACTATGGCAGCAAGTACAAGCGAAACAGCCCTGCGGTCCTGGGCTTGAGGGAAACATAGTATCATCTGGGTTTAAACAAAGTGCAGATGGTCACAAACAGCTCAGTCTTTAGATAAGAGGAGTCAGGGCCCTCTGTGGACAGAAGCGAAAAAAAAAAAAGGGGGCTATTGAGTGTTAAGGGTGGGTTTTTTGGTTTTGTTTTGTTTTGTTTTTTGGTGGGGGAAGGGGGATCGGTGTCTGAATTTTACTGGAGAATTCTCCAGGGGAAGATAATGCTGGCAACAAGAAGTGAAGGAAGGAAGGTGGAGGTGGGTGTTGGAGGAAGGGTGTAGGCTGGGAAGGAGGAGGAAATAGGGGTTTACTTAAAGAGACAATGTTGAACCCTGGCAATCTGCTTTTCTGAAACGTGTCTGATCTCTGGAGTGAGCCCCTCCACTGTGTATCCTTTGTTTCCTGCACAGAAAACCTAGCCCCTGTCTCATTCTGTAGTGGCTCTCCTCACCTGCCCCTCTGATTTCTTTATGTTTAAGCATCATGGATCTAACTGCCTTCCTGGTCTCCATATTTTATGTACCTCACCACTTCTTCCTCTCTTTTCCTTCCTCTCGGTCTCCTTCTTCCCTCCTCTCTTCCCTGCTTTTCTTCTTCAGTCCTTCCTCCTTCCAGACTCTTCTCTTTTCCCTTCGCCCCCACCCCTCCTCCTTCTATTTCACTCCTTTCCTCCTCAACCCTCCCCTCCCCCTTTCTCCCCTTACCCTCCTCTTTCCTCCCTCCTCTCTCTTCCCTTCCTTCTCCTTTCCCCTCGCCCCTCTGTCCTTCTCCCCTTCTTTCCCTCTCTCCTCGTCCCCAGGTCCCCATCCCCTGCCCCTCTCCCTTCTCTTGTCTCCTTCCCCTTCCCTCTCTCTCCGTCCTTGTTTATCTCTAAGCTCCAATTTCTCGCCTTATAGATTTACCTGCAGAACAAGACACCGCTCCTCTTGCAAAAACTGTTTAAGAAATCCATATCCTCTCCCTTCATTGCTTGGGCATTTCAGAAATGATATTCCTCCCCCAGCTACCCCCGTCAAAATAAAATAAATTCAGCCAGCTCCTGCTGTGTGTCCTTAAATCCATTCCCTCTGGCTTCGCTGGTTTGAAAGCCTGTACCCTAGAAGGGGCCTCCTGCATTTGCTGGCAACCCTGCTCGAGTCTGATCGCCACAGATAGTGCTTGGGAGTGAAAAAAAGGGGGAAAAACCCTCTCGTTGGAGATTTCAAAACAGATTCTACCAGCTTTCCAATCTGTGCACTTGCGGAGTGGCAGGACTTGGGGAAGAGGAGAGGGGCTTGGGGTGCCGGTATTTGTCATAAACAAATAAGCCACAGAATTTATGTATATACAAATGTGCGTTGCCTTTGGCATGTGTGGTGTCTCCCTGGCATCAAGGGTGGGTGCTGTGCTCGGCCGACGTCTCTCCCACTTTTGCTGGGGTATGATGTGCGTGCGTGTGTGTGATGGAATTGAGGAGGGGGCTGCTGGGTTTTTTTTTTTATCTGATCCACTTGACAGATTATTTGAATCCAGCCCACCTTTCCGCACATGTCAAACAGATGGGATCATTGTTCCAAGCCTTGAGAGAGCGTGGCTGAGCGGTGGGTAAGGCAGGGAGGGGGAGAGGGGAGGGGGACGGAGGGGAGGGGAGAGAGGGGCACCTTCTAGTAGCTTTGTGTTTTCACACATTGGAACTGACAGGAGCCCTTCTTCTCCATGGGGGGGTGCTTTGGGGGGTCTGGGGCTGATGAGGGGTGGGATGGAAAGGAGAGCGAGAGGTGGGGTGTTGGTGGGCAGGGTTATGATGTCACAGCAAAAGTTACAACAGGAGGAAAACACAGAAATGGTTCAACATTTTTTTTTTTAAACTTTGGACTGCCAAGAGCTGAAGGAGAGTGGTGAGCAAAGGAATGAAGGGGAGAGAGAGAAACTAAACTGGAAGCTTGAGTTTTGTATAGCTTCTTGAAACCTTATGAATGGATTACTAGCTGCTGAGAGCCAGGAAAGACCTATAGGGACCGCAAGATCATTCACACATTAACAGGGGCAGAAAAGCAGGCGGAATTCTTCCTTGCTGTGTTATCCTTCCTTCCTGAAATGAATGGTATGGAACCTTTTTCTGAGGGTCATGGGGGTGGCATGAAGGAGGGGGCGGGTTTTCTGTTTTTCTTACCTGAGGATCTTTTCTTCATTTACACTAAGATTCCTCTCTTTCCTTCTTTTCTTTCCTAATGTTTCTTTTTCTCTTTCTTTCTCTCTCTCTCCCTCCCTCTCCCCTTCTCCCCCCCCACCCCCCCCTTTCCTCTGCTTTTCCGTCTTTCTCTACATCTCCCTCTACTCCCTTCCAAAGCCCCAAACTCTTTCGAGCTACTTCAGGGGGATAAAAAAAAAAGAAAAAGAAAGAGAAAGAAAAGGACTAAGTCAGAAGGAGTGAAGGGAGATAGGAAAACAAGAAAAGGGAAAAGGACAGTCTAGGATCGAGGGATTTCTGTTTAGTAATGTCCACGTGCCTGAATCGATCTCATCTTTGGGGACTTGCTTTGAGGCTCCAGTGGCTGCTGCACAGGGAGACTGGGCATGCCAGGGGGTGGGTGATTAGGGCACAGCATGCTGGACACAAACAAGTCCGTTATTAGTAGGGCTAGAGGAGTTTAGAAGACAAGAAGTCTCGAGGCAAAAGAGGCACTGCGATCTTACTCCAAAGTGTGTGGGCTGTGTGTTTTATGTGAGGGTAACATAGGCAGGGATTTTAGAACTGTAAGTAATTTTTCTGAGGGAAGGAAGGACCCAATATATTTCTCTACCTGTTTTGTACCCACTTGTGGTCAAATATCCTCACTGCCCCCCCTCACCGTGTTCAGAATTCAGAACCATGCTCTCAGTATGTGTGTGTGTGTGTGTCTGTGTGTGTGTGTCTGTGTGTGTGTGTCTGTGTGCGTGCGTGCGTGTGTGTACACATCCATGTGTTTAGGGGGTGGGACTCTGAGATAGCTTCCCTCTAGGCAAACATTAGTACAGAGGCTAGAGTCACAGTATTTACTTCCCCATCCTCTCCATTCATTTCAAATCAATTGAAAAAAAAAAATAGTTGCTTGGGTCTAGCTGTTCATTTCTTGTAAATTACTTATTTTGAGCATCTCATTTGTTTATTTGCTCACTCAGCATATGGTGACTTTTAGTAACTTCAGAGTGAGAAACTTCAGAGGGAAGAAGATCTACGTAGTGAGAATTCATGGCATTCCCATGTAATGCTTCTTACGGCAGGCTAATTGATTTGTTCTTTCTCCCGATGTCCAATATAAAGTGAATTTGGGGTTTTGTTCTTTTGAATCCCAAATGATTGAAATAAGGAAAAAAATACAGGAGGCTTGTGACAAAACAAAAGAAAGAGAAGCAAGTGGTCACTGAATGGCTGGTGGGGGGGTGTTTATTAGACAGTGAGCAGATCTGTTCACGACACATGTGTGAGTGTGTGTGTGTGTGTGAGAGAGAGAGAGAGAGAGAATACACACCAAAAAGAGTGCTCTAAGACAGTATTGATTGCTATTGATTGTGTAGGCTGCAGCTGCTGAGAGAGAAAGCCCGAGATGTTTACTGGGGAAACCAGGAGTAGCGTCTGTCCCCTGTGCCTCGGTGAGGCAGGGAGGTTTTCAGGAGGAAGGAGGGGACAGGGAGTAGGTGGAGTGATGCACCAAACTTATTAGCTTGACATCATCATTGTCTTTAAATGAAACAAACAAGAAGATAATTACAGGCAGAGAGGGAGAGAGGAGAGCAGGAGGCACTGGAGAGAACAGGTCCCCTGAAATCCACGCTCTTCTCGCTCTCTTTCCTATCCCAGGGACACACAAGACTCCCAGAAGGTGAAGTCAAGGGCTCTCAGACTCATACGGTTATTAGGACACCAGACTGGCATCCCCAAGGAGAACTTTACGGAGACTTGCAACATACCAACAAGTTGGAAGGGGATTAAAAAACCTTCAACACAGCACAAGCCCAAGCAGCAAGCCGAGGGGAACATTGACCTGCACAGGCAAACTGGCGGCTGGCTGGGGACTCTGGCTGAGGAGGACCTCTGGAGAACAGAAAGAAGCTAAGTACCAGCTTGGATTTTTGTGCCCCTAGGTTCCTTCTGCAGTTTTAGACAGAAGCATCAAATTCTGTGTCTCTAGATGCAAGTTGCTCTAGGGATTTGTTTAAGGTGGATGTAGCTTAGGTTAAGAGCTACAGAAAGAACGTAACTCTTAGGGAAGGAAGAAGGAGAGAGAAGTGAAAATGAGAAGATTAGTATCTTTCTCATGACTTCAGGTAGGGAGCGGTGTGCGTTTGTGAGGGTGTGTGTGCACAAGAGGGCTTGGCTCCCGTCTGTCTGTGTGTCCCTCCTCTAGGATCAGCGGGAGGAGGGGCTATTGAAGAAGGGACCCAAAAGAAAAAAAAAAAAGAAAGAAGGAAAGGAAGAAACCTGAGCTCCCCAGGAGGAGGAACCCGGAGAAATGAACTTCTTCGTTCTGCAAGGACTAAACTAGAGTCAGGAGAGCCAGGTCAAGGGAGAAGGGAGAGGGAGGCACAGCACTGGTCGCTGGTAGCCAGAAGAGGCACTCTTTCGGGACTGCTCCTAAAAGTTTGGTCTGTGAACAAAACAGTTTCCCTGGTGACTGCGAATCCACTGCTAGCCATCTCTTGCTCTTCTCCCCATCACTCCCGTGTGGTACCCAGAAGTTGACTTCTGGTTCTGTATAGAGAGAGAGCTGGGGGAGGAATGATGTGTCTAAAGATCCTGAGAACCAGCTTGGTGATTCTGGCCGGCTGGGCATTCAGTACTGCCAGCTCTGAGCCGGGCTGGACACGCAAGAGAGCCCTGGCTCAGAGGGGACACCTGAACCAGGTGCTGTCGGAAGGAGAACGCTGTTGGCTGGGGGCCAAGCTGCGAAGACACAGAACTGCTCCCCAGCATCACCTCTTTGGGGTCTACCCCAGCTGGCCTGGGGACCACCTGAGGCCTTACCCTGTGGGGGGTCAGGGAACACGCCATGCAGGACACAGTAAGCCAGATGCCCCGAGGGGCCTGGCCACGAGCTCTGCTGGAAGTGTGGGGCCGAGGGGTGAAGCTGAGCAACCGGCCACCCCGTGGGTCTGGCATGGTCCTACTGGGTGGTCGGAGCTGCAGGGAGACCAGGACACTTATCTTGGCGATGGAGGATCCAAGGCCATTCCAGGTGAGGCTGAGACTCGGGAGCGCTCAGCCATGGCTGCCACCGTTACCACCACCTTCGTGGGCCCAAAGGAACCCCAGCCAGAGAGCCGAAGGAAGGGCCGGGCCAAGACCAGGCATCGACGCCAGGTGGTGAAGGGGCAGGAGGAGGGCGTGTGGGGAGACCTGACTGTCTCTCCCCGGCATTTCCAACCTTGGCCTAAGCACCCCCTTGTGCACGGTGTCAGGACCAGTCTGACCGAGGACAGCATCCAGAAGGGTGGAGGAGACCCCCACTGGGAAGCAGAGACCCTTAACCCCCACGGAGGACTGCCTGTCTTATACTTCTCGGGGAGGCGGGGGCGGCTGCTGCTGCGACCAGAAGTGCTGGCGGAGATTCCCCGGGAGGCGTTCACAGTGGAAGCCTGGGTGAAACCAGAGGGAGGACAGAACAACCCAGCCATCATTGCAGGTAACGGCGGCGCCTGGGCTTTCCAAGGTCCTTGGGGGAATGGCTGGCTTTATGTTTGCCTGGGTTAGACACAGGGGACAAGGAGAGGAAGGGCGCAGGGGCAGGAAAGCCAGGAGGGGCTGGCCAGGGAGAGAGGGAGAAGGGCCTTTATCCACCAGCACAGCAGGACTCTAGACATCATTTACGATAATGACTCTGTAACCACAAGAGCATTTGTCCCAATGAGTATCGATCTCATGTGGTTCTATACATCGCTCGCTCATGCACTTAGGAGACCTCCAGCTCGGGCCTTACCCCGTCTTTAAAGGGGAAGATCTCTGGTTCGTTGTCAATGGGGAAGAAGTGTCACACTCCCTTTCTCCTAGTGCAGTCGGAGAGAGCCAGGCAACTTCGCAGCTATCGGTCAGGACCAGGACCTGCGCGGTGAGCCGTGGGGGTGGGGCCGGGCCGAGGGAGAACCCGGCTGTGGCTGCGCTGCCAGGTGCAGAGCCCCACGTCCTGGCCAGTCCCTTTTCTTTGAGCAGCCCTGGAACTTAGGAGAAAGCCTATCCAGTCCGGGTCCTGGAGTCCCGTTGGCTTGTCCTAACATGCACCCAGTCTAAGAACAGCAGGGGCTGCTGGAAGAGGTTGGTTTGTACAAGCCGGGACCCTGGTGTCTAGCACTGGCTCTTGGATGAGGGACCTAAAAAGGAACCGTGCGTTACTGTGGTTTTGATCAGAGGTAATATCTCAGAACATTGCCTATGTGTGTTCCACTATGCCCAGATCTTGGCTTTCATGGAGTGTTACCCAGAAGGACAAAGAAAAGAATGGCATTAGGAATAACTGTCTCCTTTTCCTTACTGGGGAGGGGGTGTGTGTTAGGAGGAGTGTTGGTTTCAAGCAAGGAATGATGGCTAGATATAACAGGTCTTCATTTTCGGTGTCATTATCCCTTTGGATCCCCCCATGGCAGAACCTCACACAAGGCTGGGCACATGGTAGATCCATTTTAATCTCATTAATTTGGATTATCTATAACACCCTCTGATGCTTGCCAGGCCCATTTACATTGGTGGGGAAACCAAAACAATGAGAGGTGTGCCAGAGGCAGAACAGGAATGGAACCCCAGAGCTCCCGAAGCGCTTGACAACTTCCCAAATTAAAAACTTCTCAGGTTGCTGGATGCCTGCAAATAAGTTTCAGACTGGAGAAAGAAATCTGGAAGGAGGGAGCCTCTTTCAATGGGGTGTTGCTGGAACATCCCTTCTGGACACGCTGTCTCCCCCTCTTTGGCTGTGATTTCTCCTTTGGAAGCTGGGATTCCCAGACACTGAGCCCTCTAGAGTCTTGTGGTTTTGCTTTATTTTATTTTTGGGTGGGAGAGGGGGTGAGGGGAGGGGAGAGAGAAGGGGCTGGGCTGTAAGAAGGTGGGGGCAGAGAAAAAGTAGAAGGAAATCCTTATTCTGGGGCCAAATGGAAGAAATAATGAGATGATTATCTGATCAGAGTTGGCAGCTTCACAGCTTTTCCCAGATGACGTCTTCTTGCTGCCTAATCTCGCTTCCTAGTACCCATCTGCCAGGGAAACTGTGTGCTTGCAGTCTAGACCAAGACCCACGACTCCGCTTACCCCTCCTCCGGCAGTAGCAACAGAGGGACCTGGGAGCAGTTCCCTGGCTGTGAAGACTTAGAGAGGGATCCAACAGGAATGTATGAGTGAGGCTCTCAGAGGCTATTGCTTTCAGTTATTAAAACCCAAACCTGAGGGAACAGATTCAGGACAGTGGGTACCTGGCCTCCGCCCTGACCCTTCCACGTCCTGTCTCATGCCCCACAGAGAGTAGTGGCAAGACCTGATCCCAGTTCTGGCATTGCTCCTTACACCTCCCCACCTGCCACCCGTATAGTTCCGTCCCTTGCCCACCTGTCTGCCGCCAGCCACCCGCCCCCCACCTTGCCACAGCACACACACTCAGAGCCTTCTCCAAAGTGCCCCTCGGAACCCTCCGGAAGCATGTAAAATTAGGCAGGAAGCCTTTTTGCAGACAGTCTCGCCTCTGAGGCTTCTTTCTCTTCAAATCAAAGCAGCCCCTGTGGTGTACTGGCATTTCCCCTTGAGGTCCACACCAGGAAGGCTGAGGGCAGGGAATACCTGAGTCTAGCTCCTCTCCACCTTCCACACTCTATCTTTCTTTAGACTTGTGCACATCAGAACATATTCAGGAAAGATTTAGGGTAGAATTCTGGGGAAAATGGGGGCTAGGAACAAAGCCTTCATTCTCCAGGATTTTAGCAGCTGGGCTCCTGAGGGCGTAAGCCTCTTTGTTCATTTAGCTCCTTACACCTCCCCTTTGGGCCCCATGTCTTAGGGCAGTGAGGCGGCCAAAGGTAGTGCAAGGTCTCTGATTTGCACGAATTTACTCACTCCTATCAACAGACCAGACCATCTTCCCTCTCTTACCCAGTGCTGGTCCTCTAGCTGGTCATTGCCTGTTCCTTGGCGGGGGGGGGGGGGGGGGCAGGTGGGGGGGGGAGGGGGGGGGGTAGTCTTCACCTGTGAGGAATAACAACTGGGTGGAGTTCCTGGGAGGTCATCATAATCCAGTCTTTGAAGGCCTGCCTCTCCTCTGAGGCACTCCCAGGCTTGACTCCCATCCTCTTTCCCAATGGCTCCGGACCTCAGCTTCTACTCCTTAGACCCAGCAGCCCAGTTCGCAATTTCCCAAACTTGGGGCGTTTTCCCCCTTCAGTAGAGATGTCAAGCAATTCAACCACATCAGCCCCTGTGAAGGAGCACCCCCGCCCCAGATGTGGGGCCTTAGGGAATACTTCCCACATGGGGCACTAGGTGGCAGTGTTGCTTCATGCACAAGAGAGTAGGCATCTCTTTGGAAGCCACGTAGTGGGGAACGCATTGGGTTTCTTGGATTGCCATCCCTGCCCTGGCCTCTGGGTGGTATTTTATCATCCCCTCCCAGAGTGGTGTTGGTAGGCATCCCTTAAGGTTGGCTTTATACAAATCTTTTTGCAGGGCCTATGTGAAAGGGCTAAAGTGGCATTTTTGTGGGGTTGTGATTAACTTGCCCTTACAGCAACTAGTAAAGAAAACAAAATCAACTCGAGTTACCTCCTCCCTCCACCCCAAGCTCCCACATTCTTCCAAAATAGGAAGTGGGACTCCAGAATGGATTACTGGAATCCTTTTATTCAGGGCTGAGGACAATGCAGGCCTCACAGACTTCAGGTGCTGAGGTTCTCTCTGGCCCCTAGAGGGGGCATGATAGTGCTGTCCCCCACCCCCACCCCCCTAAGGTAAGGCCTTCCAGAGTTGCCTATGGTCTGTGCTCTGGAGCAGGGCAACAGGAGGTAGGAAAGGACTGTGTGCAACTGCTCTAGCGTAGGGGGTCTGGATAAAACTCACTACTCAGGGACCTGGCCATTTAGGGATGTGGGGCCACGGAGGAGTAGCCTGAGGCCACAGGCCCATTTGCTTGGGCTGTTGGAACTCACTCAGCAGTGGACAGAAGCCAAATTCTGTCCCATCCTGATGTGAAATCCTTAAGCTCCAACACCCAACCCCGAAACCACCCTGTTCCTTTCCCCACTTCTCAACTTCCTCTCCCCTCCTTCAACCCCAGCATACACAGAAGAGAAACTTCTAATAGGTTCCTCCTCACCCGTAATTGATTGCAAATGTTCCCTGCAGTTTCCCAGCTGAGTAACCACCTGTAGCTCCAAGTCACAGGACTGAGTCAGTACATCCGTGGCGGGATTAGAGCCAGAGTCCGTATTTACCAGGGGCCTTGCTTCGCAAAGCCTGGCGAGGCACAGTGGGGAGTACGCAGATGTCTAAGAAACTGTCCCTCACTTGAAGACCCGTGTTTCTCTTGGGAGGATCCAAGTTTCAGAGCAGATCCCGGTGCAGAACGGAGGAGTCAGGCCGACCTGGCCCGATCCCATCTCTGATGCTTATCAGCACTCTGATCTTTGGTCACCATTGAACATCTCTGAGCCTTGGGTTCCTCAAGTCGAGAAATAAGATCATGTCTTGCAGAGTGGCTAAGACGTTTTAAAAAGTCATGTATGTAAAGTGCCCAACATAGGGCTTGGCGGGTGGTGCTTACTTATGACAGGGTGGTAACAGCAGGAGATCGGTATCACTGACAGCCGTGGGTATTAACCTGCTTAGCTTTGGTTCTGCCCATGAACCTATAGTTTTTCCTTAGGTGAGAAAGTAACTTTAATTCTTTAGGAATTTGGTTAGGTAATCTGTGAAATAGGAATGAAGCTAAATAGGATTTTTCATCAAGATGGTTTCAAGATGATTGAGAACACTGTAGAATCAGATGCCTAGAAGAACTCTCTTTTTAAAAATCACATGTTCTTTTTAGCCTGGGCTGTATGATTTTGGATAAATTAGACAATGGCACTAAAGCTTTTTTGGGGCATCATAAACCCTTTGGAGAATCTGTTGAGGGCTATGCTGACTCCCCAGAAAAATGTACATGTTTGCATAGTTTACATAGCTTTTAGAGCTTTTTTGATTTCCCGATGGGTGTCTTCTGACCATGGGTTAAAACCCCCATGTTGGGATGCCTGGGTGGCTCAGTTGGTTGAGCAGCTGCCTTGGGCTCAGGTCATGATCCCGGCGTCCTGGGATTGAGTCCCACATCGGGCTCCTTGCTCGGCAGGGAGCTTGCTTCTCCCTCTGCCTCTGCCTGTGCTTGCTTGCTCTCTCTCCCTCTCTCTCTGTCAAATAAATAGATAAAATCTTGAAAAAAAAACCCATGTTTAGGGCACTCTGATGGCTTTTTGGAGTATGTTTTGCATGGCATCTAAGAAATGCGACTTTACGGGATACTGAGACATCCCTTCTCCAATAAGGGAGCCGCATACCGATGGTAAGAAATTTTGCTCATGCGGACACAGAGCTTCACAGAAGGCAGACTCCCAGACCCAGAAGTGTAAGCATAGATGGGAAGAGAATTTAAAAGAAGGACTGTGGGTGCAACCTCCCCCTTTATCCAGTCTTAATGGTAAGGGAAGAGCTGTCTTTCGCACAGCTCCTTGGGAGGTAAGGATTCTGTGGCCTTCCTCCTCAGCTGCCTCTTCCTCTGTCGAAACAATGGTCAAAGTTTGCCCTCATGGGACCCTGAGGAATTACCCATTTTCCTCCACGTATAGCCCTGCTCCTTGCCCAGGGTGCAGCAAAGCTGTAGCTCCCCTACCCTTTGTATGCCCAGACAGTGGATGTGAAGGCCCTTGTCAGTCTCTGGGGCCAAGTTTCCCCTCATGGTGAGGACAAGATACATGAGTGTGCTCATGTAGACAAGCCATGGACCCTGACGGTTGTAAGTTAGCATCTGCGTATGAGGGGTTTTTATCTTGTGCCCTTAGATGCCTCCAGAAGCAGAGGGCAATGTCTCGTGTTCAGTACGCATCTCATTTCTACCTACTGAAAGTTCCCCAGGAGCCAAATGCTTGTCTGATTCACGTGTCATCCCTGAATATCTAGCATAGAGTTGGACTCTCAGTTTTGTTTGTAGGACACATAAAGTAGAAATTTAGCTTGCTGGATGCCCGTTAGGGATGAGAAGAATGATGAGAGGAACTTTCTGAATCTCGAGGCTCTTTGTAGGGAACAGGGCAGCGGCTTTCACATCTGCTTTAGCTGTCAGCAGAGGTGCCGGGGGTCGGGCTCTGAGCAGAATTGCCTGGTGCAGGGCTCCCCTCTTCCTTCAAAGGGAGCAGCCCCTTTCCTATCCATTTCTATGAAGAAAGGGTTTAGTTACTTTAAAAAAGTTTAAATCCCACAACTCTGGAGCCCAGGTTGTTATACTATAGCCTTCGGGCCACATGTGGCCCAAAGCAGAAGATTGTTTTATAAATAAAGTTTTATTGGAACCCAGCCACACTGTGTGTTCTCTCTCGGTGGCTGCTTTCATGCTCACCAGCAGAGTTGGAGTTAGCCCACGAAGCCTAAAGTATTTACTGTCTGGCCCTTCGTAGAAACAGATTGCCTACTTGTGCTCTGGAGCCTTGCTTCTCAACTTAAATATTGATAGAGATCACTTGGGAGTCTTCTCAAAATGTAAGGGCTGCCATGGTACACGCCTCGAGGTGGATGTGCTGAGGATAAGCCTCACAGACCTCCAGCTGCTGGCCGTTTCACTAGCCAGACCCCTCGGAAGGTGTGCTCTGAGTTCATCACTGCGTTTGCCCTGATGTCCCTTTGGTGTGGTGGGGATAAGCCCGTTCCAGAGAGTTGGGACTTCTCTGACAGCCACCTCCACCTTGAAGAATCTCCAAGCGCTTGCAGAACATTCCTTAGTCCGAATGGTAGTCTCCAGTGCTTCTGCTGAACCTCCCTTCCCTCTTTCCTTCCTTTGTGGTCGGACCGGCAGCACGGGCTGATGGCTCCTAGCCTTCCCAGGTGCATACCCTCTTCTGACCTAGAGTTGTCCCCACTCATGAAATCCCTGCGTGGGAATCCTGTCTTGGCACCCACTGTTTGCACTGACCCAACTAACAAACACAATTTCGGACTCTGATTCTGTGGGTCTGGGGCAGCCTGAGAGTCTGTACTTCCGACAGACTCCCAGGGGATCTGGCCTCCATGTAGACCATATTGATGTAGCAAGACCATGGGCTTCGGAGCCTGGAGCAGGGGTCAGCGTACTTTTCCTGCAAAGGGACAGTAGTAGATGGCTTAGGTCTTGCAGGCCCTACAGTCTGTTGTATGGCCCTTCTGGTGGGAGAGTGTGCAAGCAGCCATGGACAGTATCTAAATAGAGGAGCGCATCTGTGTTTCAGGAAAATTGATTTACAAGCCCAGGTGGCAGGCCACACTTTGCCCACGGCCATTGTTTGCTGACCCACAGTCTGGAGGCCACTTCCTGCATGAGGTCCTTCATCCACAGCCCTCTGTTGCCTTGCTTCCTAGCCTTGTGCTGCCCAGAATAATACCGACAGAGAGGTGGTGGCCTTGGCCATGGTGGAGAAATGCCTTCTGGTCAAGCAAAAACAAAACTTTCCAGAGATTTGCCGCAGGAAACAAGTGCTGCTTACTTTCTTGGTCTGAGCATTCCAGGGGGAGTTTATGTATTTTCTTTAAAAAACAAAAACAAAAACAAAAACACACATTGAGATAAAACTCACACACCACCAAGTTCACATGTTTCTACAATGAACGGTTTTTGTTTTTTAAGAATTGTAAAACATTTACCAATCTGATCTTAGAATTAGAATTTTGACCCCAAAGAGATGCTATAGCTATTATTAGTCACTCCCCATTTCCCTCCTCACCTTCCCGCCTCCCACCATGGCCAGAGACAACTATGAGTCTCTTCTTGGCCTAGATAGACTGGCTCCTTCCGGACATCCCCCCCCC